>JACEVL010000388.1:1181559-1346559 GCA_020284085.1 Aporrectodea caliginosa | reverse complement strand
GTTACAAGTGCGATCCAATGCAATCTGTAACACTGTTATATATATAGGCGTTATGTGTAAGTAAATATGCAAAACAATGTGTACTCTAATGCGTAGCTGAGTAATTTGGGACCGAACATCTAATCTATTGTGATTTCGTAAGCATTGCTAATTGTAATTTGATATGCTGTATGATCATAAAAGGTAACGTCCAGACGTCTAATTTCTCGTGCCATTTCTTTTACATGGGTTTAACACGGCCTCGTATCAGTTTGTTTGAAATATGCAATTATTATTAATGACCTTATTAGATTAGAAAATAAACGTGAATATGTCATTGTCTTTGATATATTCGTTTAGTTCATGTCTGTTTCGGTTGACTGCGCTGCTCAGTACCGTGACGCCGTACGCGCATGCCTCGACCAGGTTGACCTTGTCAAGAGACTCGTCAAGAAATTTGAGGACGACCTTGAACTAGTGGACAGCTACGAAGGTTAGTGAATCATCAAAGTCTAATATTAGCAACCGGACAACTTAATTAAGTATTACGTTGGCAAGAGAGTCGACTGCAACGTGGATCCCTAGCTATTGCATCTGATTTTTGGGTACCCATGATGTTAAATTAAATCAGACCTTGATATTGGGTCATGAGTA
Source organism: Aporrectodea caliginosa (assembly GCA_020284085.1). Taxonomy (NCBI): domain Eukaryota; kingdom Metazoa; phylum Annelida; class Clitellata; order Crassiclitellata; family Lumbricidae; genus Aporrectodea; species Aporrectodea caliginosa. The sequence continues at coordinate 1,345,926 of JACEVL010000388.1, read as the reverse complement.
AAACACAACACGACTTTTGAAAACAATGGGTATGTGTTTCACCTTCTATTTTCAGTTAGATTTCTAGCCAATTAATAGATCGCCTCTGTCTGCCGCAGAAGAACTGCTTGAATGCTAGCCTAGATGGTGTGAAAGTAATTAAGATAAAATATATTAATCACCTCACATGAAAAAATATTGCAGATTTGATAGACATGCGACTTAATTAATTATTAAGAGATTTGTTTTTACGCCTCGATGTAATTACACTGATTCTATTACTAACAGATTTCTATTGAAATCTGACGACGTTTGTTAGAAATAGATTGGTGTTCTGTTTAATAGGGCTGATTGGTGTTCTGTTTAATAGAGCTGATGGATGGTGTCGCTGGTAAGAAGATCTCCATAGTGCTGGCCTTGGAGGCAGGGCACTGCATTGATAGCAGCCTAGCCGTTCTCCGCATGTTCTACGAACTCGGTGTTCGATATATGACGATCACTCAGAACTGCAACACTCCTTGGTAATTGTAATTATAAATGTAATTGTATTCATTAATGAAAATGTAATTGTAACTGTAGGCCTAATCATAAATGCAGTAGAAGTCAAAACCCCAACTTTAGCGCAATTTAACATTTAAACTTTAACGCAATTTAACATTAATTTTTGTTAACATTTAACATGATTTCTACAAATGTAATTGTAATTCTAAACAAGAATTTATACAGCGCCTCTTCAAGAGTGACTCTGAGCAGCCGATCCCGACCTAACAATACGGACACACTGAACATCCATGGGTTGGGTTGGGTTTGGTCAATGGGTTTTCCCATAGGCAGTTCGGATCCTCCGATGAATGTTTAGACCACTCGTCACAACCAACTGAGAGTTGAAGACGGTCAGCTGTCACAGGTCAGCTGTCGCCTCTGAGTAGTTATCTTGAAGGGGCGCTATATAAATTCCATAGATAGATAGATAGATAGATAGATAGATAGATAGATAGATAGATAGATAGATAGATAGATAGATAGATAGATAGATAGATAGATAGATAGATAGATAGATAGATAGATAGATAGATAGACAGACAGTAGGAGAATAAACTCCTGGACGTAGGACTCCAACGACGGCTGGGATCCCCGTCGGAAGATGGTCGTAATCGTCAGAGGTCCGCATGCTACTGAAGATGAGCCAACCAGAACCTATAGAAGATGTTTAAGGTCACCGCGCAGAGGCGCGTTTACAGAAAACGGGGCCCTAGGCGCAAACATTTATGGGGCCCTTCTGAACTTCGAAGTCTGAAACTCTGGTGGTGTTTACCCTATCATGTGCAAAAACCTACTCAGTTGAACCTGAAGCCGTTTTTGTCACACACGCCTTTTAAGGTGCCAACAATGAATTTTTTTCGGCCTCTCATTTTGTCAGAAAACAAAGTACGTTTTCTCTTGCAATGTCATAATCGCTTTCAATACCATGTTTCAGTTTTGCCTCCGTCTCTATTTTGGGGACATTTTCTCTGACGTTTTGAGCAAAATTGTTAAATAATTAAATAATTCAAATTCGACAAACATGGCCTTTGATCGTGCAGAAATTTGCTGGTGCCATTTATTCTTCGCAGCATTTATTATTTTTATAAATTGCGTTGTTGTCAACTTATTTTGATAAACTAAAATTGATTGATTGATTGCAACTAATTCCAAGATATTGTCATTAGAGCTATCTTATTTCGTTTTGCAGCTCCAGAAAATTAGCAACGTTTCGTTGCGTCAGATTTTAATAAATATTTGATATTAATAAAATTTCAATTACTATCACTTACTGGTTATCAAAGCTAATAAAAGTTTTAAACACCATAAAATGACGGAATTATCAGACTAAAGGTTTCCACACATAGGCCTAAACTGCAGCAGACGCTGGTTTCTGCTTGTTGGTAATAAGTTTGATGTTATATATATTTTACACAAAAATGAACTATTAGCCCAATTGCTGCCCATATAAACAAAGCAATTATAAATTACTAAATTAGACAAAATATACTTTTGCAATTACAATAATAAGTACTTTTATGACATTATCTGAATGCCAAGCTGTACAAAATATAAACAAATATATTTAAAATAATCTAAATTTAAAATGTTATTTTTTTATTATTGAAAAAAATATTTTCATTCGTTTGGGGGCCCCTTCAAGATTTGGGGGCCCTAGGCGCGCGCCTAATTCGCCTACTGGTAAACGCGCCTCTGTCACCGCGTGATGGATTGTTTCTCTTTTCATCTGATATCGTGTAACGAATCGTGAGTTGGTGTGTGTCACATCAAGACCCAATGACTCACGACGCGCTAAACTGGACATCAAACGAACGATGCAGGAAGGAGGCGAATTTGTCTTCTTGTGACCTTCAGCACCTCTTGGTAATGAGGCTGTAATATGCTAAAAATAATTTATGACGACGACAACGCCCTTTGTTGTCACAAGCTGTCGCTAAACTCTGGATCCGTCCATCCAGCATCTCGTGGATCCTGCTAGCGTCGGTTAATAAGCTGGTCTCACTGACGTAGCTTTTGTCTGGGGCCGATAAATGTCGGATATTTACATTAAGTTACTTACATGACATCAACGATGTGGAACCTCTGAAACGCTACTCGCAGTAGCTTGACGATGTCAAACTGACAACTGACAACTTTATTTCCAGAAGTAAGACAGGAGGTGGCAGATCTCGGCTGCAAATAAAATGTCCAGTTGGGGCCAGTGTCGGAAGATGGTTTGTTTCCGACGCTTCTGACATTCCACGTTCCGAGCTGTTCTTTGTTGTATTCCCTGCGTGGTTACAATTTAGTTATTATGTATGTATGAGCACTTGTTATAGCGCCCCTTCAAGATTTCTACTCAGAGGCGCTCCCGACTATAGCGCGGAATCGGAGTTTCACGCCAAAGCGCGCATGAGCAATTGCGAGCGAAGGACTTGCCCAGGGTCCCTACGCGGCAGCTTGAGGTGGATTCGAACCCGCAACCCTCCGGCTGCAAGGCACCGAACATACCCCTATATTATGAATAATAAACACTACAGTTTATAGGAGATTCAGAGTAGAAGAATAAGCGAATGGAGTTTTTTCTCTTGAAAGGGCCGACAGCTGGAAAGTCGACATAAACGAGTCACGACCAAACCTCAAAGGAGGACTCACAGAATTCGGAGAGGTATATATACTCATTTTATGCACATCAACCCACAAATCTGACATGTCTACAATATATGCTACGTGGCGAAAATACGCGTATGGTAGTATGTTGCATTCTAGGAATGAGATGTCGCTTTGTCTCAAACTGTACTGGTTTCAGTAGCTAATGCCCAGGATAGCAGACGACTGGACTACTGTAACTCATTCCTACTGGTATCGCCAAAACAAATTTGCGAAAATGACAAATTGCATCCTCTGAAGAATTCATGCAAATAGGCAAGGTGGATGAAGGAAATGTCGACTTGGAAAGAAGTGACGCAGGCATACATAATTCAAAGGATGTAGGAAGAATCGACTGAATGAAGATGTGCAGAAAAGAGGAGAGTTGAGTTGAGGCTAGTGGGTGGGTGGGTGGGTGGGTGGGTGGGTGGGTAGGTAGTAGGAATGGGTAGGAATATGTGAACATACGTTTGACTGCAATGAGAAAGAATATGGGGAGGACAGTTAGTTCTGAAGCATGGAGGATAAGAAAAGCGAGAATCTGAAGTGTAACGGAAGGATGACTAAAGGCAAAGAAGTAAGCAGATAAGCAGTTAAGTATGCAATAATTATAGAAGTGACGGGTCTTGAAAAAAAAATTAATTTGTGTGTGATGTTGCGATCGCTGCTGTTGTTGATGCAAATAACTGTGTGATGATAACAATGATGATGATGATAACGACGACTTGTGTACGATTGGGAGAAGTGACAACCATTGCTGTATATTGTTGTTGTTGTTGTTGTTGCTGTTGTAGAGCGTGATTCGTGAGATGAATCGGCTGGGAATAATCGTCGACCTGTCCCATGCATCTCTTGAAACAGCCCGCCAATCGCTCAGCCTCTCTTCAGCGCCTGTGATCTTCAGCCACTCCGCTGTCTTTGCCCTCTGCCCACACTTCCGAAATGTACCCGATGAACTCCTCATACTTCTGGTATATCTACCAACATCTTTCAACATCTTCACTGCTCGCGCTCAGTTCGTCTGTCCCGGCCAATGCTTGCCTTTCCTTGCCCTGCCTTGTTTTGCAAAAGTAACAGTAGTCTAGGCCACAATCATATAGCCTACTATATGGTACCTCAAAAACAGAGAAGTTTAAGAATTTATTAAGCTTTGCCATAACTAAGCGATACCTTGCCTTTTACTTTTCTTAAATTTACCTTACATTTTCATTCTTTCAGTTACCTTACCGTTTTCACTTTATTTAAACTTTTCACTTTTACTCTACCTGACCTATTTCACCTAAACGTATCCCGTTTATTACTTTAGCTTACCTATTTCGCTTTAACTTACCCTTTTCACTTAATCTAACTTTCTCACTTCACCTTACTTACAGCCTTTCAGGTAAAATTTCGACACATTAGCACGACAGAAAACATGTAGCACATACATGTGTTTCTTTTATTTTTATTGCAGAAGCGCAACAGAGGTTTGCTCTTGATGTCATTCTTCAATGACTTCATTACCTGCTCACAGAATGCCAACGTAACACACGTAGCCAGTGAGCCAAGACTTTTAAATACTCAACAAACACCTTCCTTACTTACTAACATCGTCGTCGAGATTCACCATTATCATCATCACCATCACCATCACCATCATCATCATCATCATCATCATCATCATCATCATCATAATCATCATCATCATCATCATCATCATCATCATCATCATCATCTTCAGCATCAGCATCATCATCATAATCATCATCATCATCATCATCATCTTCAGCATCATCATCATCTTCAGCATCAGCATCAGCATCAGCATCATCATCATCATCATCGTGTCGTCGTTGTCATCCTACACATCATTAGCATCGTCGTTTGATGATCGTCGACGTCATCGTCACCATCATCACCACTACCACCACCACCACCACCACCACAACCACCACCACCACCACCACCACCACCATCATCATCATAATCATCATCTTCAGCAGCATCAGCAGCGTCGTAATCATCATCATCATCATCACCACCACCACCATCATCATCTTCAGCAGCATCAGCAGCGTCATCATCATCGTCATCCGACTCATCACAATCGTCAGCAGTAGCAGGAGCAGTTCCAGCAGAATCGCCATCATCGTCATCGTCAACATCACGCTCACTTCATTTAGTTCGCTTCGAATTGACTGTATTGCCAACCTTCTAGTAAGGTGTTGTTCAGAGCTTGATTTATGTAGCACCTAATTTTTTTTCTGGCGTTTCCATCGTTAGAGAAATGTAGAAAACAAATCGAGGTCGTCGACCGAGCTGATGACCTCTTTGGGATTTAGCGTCAGGAGCATTTCTTCCACCTTGAAAGTCGTTCTAATAAAAGTCATTTCTTGGAACTTGAGACACTAATTCAACCAAACTATGTGCCTTACAGTTCTAGTTGTCTGTGAGTTCTTTTTATTCATGCAGAAAATGTGGCTTGTTATGCACTGTATACATGCAGCTAGACATAAAGACTACATGACTTTAACTTGTTTGTGCTCTGTTGCGAAAACGAATAGTCCATTAGTGACTGAGCGACCAGGCATTTCTTTTAATGTGCCCTTGTCACCAATAGTTCACCAGATATTGGAGCCGCCGGATTTCCAACGTGATGAAGACGACTACGTCACTATGATGATGATGAAGACAACGAATGTCTTGTTGCATCAGAGACTAGCATGGTCAAAATGGTTAATGTTCACTGAAAAGCATTGTTATTGTGGCCTACAGAATAGGACGTTAATCTGTGGCTACTTCACCATTAGACACTGATTGTCTGGCCGTAGGGCACAGTTCGTGTGGTTGAGTGTTTGTCTTCTTCTTCTTCCGTAGATCATTTCGATTACGTCAAAGATTTAATCGGAGTCGACTATCTCGGAATTGGAGCAGATTTCGATGGAATAAAACGGTCAGTAGAACTACACCAGTGAGCTCAGAAGCATCTAGGTTTGAACTCTATCTGAAAGACTGGCCTCTGTCTTGAGGCTAGACCTCTGAGAACTGATCTTGACCTACGTGTGCATGTATAGATCTAATTGTAGATGGCCATTTATATAGCGCCTTACAAGAACCTCACGAAAGCTCTGATCGGCTTCTACTTAGAAAACATACGTCTGGATCGAGATCAGACCTCTATAGCTTGAGGCTAAGCTCTACCCAAGGTTAGCTCAGCTTAGTGCTCCAACCTCTGGGCTTAGGCTCAGTGTAGGCCGAAGCCTCGTAGCTTCTGGTCTGGACCTCGGCTTGTCATCTGTGACCTCAGGGTAGGCCTTCTGATGTTGTGTGTTGCTCCGTTATAAACTTTCAACATGGTTTTCTACAAAGGATAAAGGCAGGTGCACTTGAAATTTACGGCGAGGGTTGCCGCTGAAGGATTGTTTTTCTCAAGCAACAAACTACTGAACAAAGAGGGATACAAACATCCTGGGCGTTCTTGGTATTGCTTGAAATGGCATTATGGAAGGGTATAGGCCCTAGGTCTAGTGCGTTAGACATCTTTTATAAACTCACAACAAAATTCTGTAAGCAGTTTGTTATAATTAGGCCTACTATCTTTAACCAACCCGCTAATGCCGACGACACCATTAGAACTTCTCCGCCTTGGCACCATACTGGCTTTCTTGACTTGACCTCAGCGCATTTAGGAGTTTACGATCTTTATCAGGCACATAACTTGACTCAACAGAACGCGATTCTACGAGTTTAAGTTTACTGAACCCGGCTGGTGAATATACGCTGATCCTTCTGAGCCAACTTTTGTGTGGAATTGAGCTATTATGGCTCTTTACTCTGCTTAACGGTTAACTTTGACTTTTGCTCAATGCATGAATCCTGTTTGAGTGGGTGTCACCAACTCTTTTCTTTCTTAGTTGTGACCTACCTCAAGAACTTTCCTTATCTCTACATATAAATTGCTCAACGTCTTCTAACTGTTTAAGAATTAAATTGACACAGTTCTTTGAATGTTTCTTTCTTTCTTCAAACACAGTTTTATAACAACAACTCAACTCTTGCCTTACAACAACTGTACTACACTGTATAGTTCAAATTCACTGTCATCAGCAGTTTCTAAGTTTGGCGCGCTAACTGCACGTGTAGAGAATCTATCGTCAGCCAAAGTTTAGGCTACTTTAGGCCAAGCGCCCACGAGCCGACAGCGCAACTAAGGCCTAAGACTAAAACGCTTAACAATCGATACACATTATATATATATATATATCAACCTAAGGAACACCTGTGCTCATTATATATGCAAAACATTAGTTCACATTACCTCCTTCCCTTTCTTTGGATTGAGCAAATTAAACTTAAAAATTTGCGAAATCATCGTATACTAAATTATGCAATAAACTTAATACTATATAATACAGTAAAATAAACAATCTTATAATCTAGATAAACAATCTGCTACAACATTTAATCGTCCTTTCTTATAATTAACTTCTACATCAAAAGTTTGCAGTGCTAAAGCCCAACGCACCAGTTTAGCAGACTTAGACATAGATTCAGTCAGATAAGTTAAAGGATTGTGATCGGTAAAGATGTGAACTTTAGATCCAATTATTATCTCTTTCAACTTATTTAGAGCCCAAACAATAGCATAGGCTTCTTTCTCTACAGTTGCCCATCTCTTCTGAGTGTCAGTCAATTTCTGACTTATAAATGATACAGGGCGTTCTATTCCCTTATCATCCATCTGTGTTAAAACAGCTCCTACTGCAAAATCACTACTATCACAGTACAAATTAAAAGGTTTTCCAACATCAAAAACATATAAAACAACTTTAGAGCGTACAGCATCTTTAAGTAAATTAAATGCCTGTTGATGTCTATCAGTCCAATCAATCTTATCTGGAACATGTTTGCTTGTCAAATCAGACAGACAGACGCAAACAAACAGACTGACTGAATGTCCAGTTATCGAGCGAGCGAAATAATGCAACCAACCAATCAATCGATCAACCAAACGATCAATCAAGCTTTCAATCATTTGATAGCCTACACAGTTATACCAAAGAAAAGAGTTGAAATTAAATTCTAGGTCTGTGGATGGTGATACGGAACCACTGCCGTTCACGATCTCTCTGTCTCTGTCTCTGTTTCTCTCTCTGTCTCTCTGTGTGTCTCTGTGTGTTTCTCTGTCTCTCTGTCTCTCTGCCTCTCTGTCTGTCTCTGTCTGTCTCTGTCTGTCTCTGTCTCTGTCTCTGTCTCTCTGTCTGTCTGTCTGTCTCTCTGTCTCTGTCTCTGTCTCTGTCTGTCTCTGTCTCTGTCTCTGTCTCTGTCTCTGTCTCTGTCTCTGTCTCTGTCTCTGTCTCTGTCTGTCTGTCTGTCTGTCTGTCTGTCTGTCTCTGTACATATATATATATATATATATATATATATATATTATCTGCAGCAGCAGCCGAGGCATCTTTCTCCATCTCTAAACCGACGTCGTAATTGAATGGGACTCATATGATGTACAGAGTCGTGGGATGGATGCCTGGATGACTCTGGAGTTGGCATTGATGGATCAGCGCAATCCTACCATCACCATTCGCACCAATACGTTCCTCCACACGCTCCACTCCTCCTTCACCTCCTTTTCCACTTCCTTCTTCTTCTCTTCTTGATTCTCATCCACACCCCTCTGCTTTCATTGTCCTGCTCAATGTCATTTTCTTGCTTATCTACGTCTCCTCTTTATTATATTTTCTTTGTGCACCATTCCTCCTCCTTCTCCTTCTCCGCCTCCTCGTACTCCTCCTCCTTTCTCCTCTTATCCTGTTTTTCCACTCAGTCGCTTCGTTCTCTTTCTCCTCCGTTTACTTCTCCTCCTATTCCTTCTTTTCTTCTTATCCTCCTCCTCCTGTTCCACCTCCTACTCTTTTTCTCCTCCTCCTCGTCCTCCTCGTCTTCCTCCTCCTCCTCCTCCTCCTCCTCTTCCTAAATGACGGTTCCCGTTTCCAGAATCAGATCACAAGGCTTCCTTTGTGCGAAATAGAGGCTTGGCAAGATGGAAATAAACGAAAAGAAACAGGCCTCATCTTGTCTGGTATAAGACCAAAAAATATACGCCTTATAATTTGGCCACCGAACCGGACGGTGAGAGTTTATAAAGACCACTAGGCCTACAACATAACCGATCATAATTATGTATTCATTGATGCATGTAATGTAATGTAATGTAATGTAATTAGTAATTTATATAGCGCCGCTCACAGCCGAGGCCATTCAGTAGCGCTCCCAGTGCGAGAACCCCGAGAGAAGACCTAGGCCTAATGTAGGCCTAATCGCGCGCATAGGCCTAAGCTTAGGCTACTTGTCGCTGAGCTTAACTTAATAATAAATGTTGACAGCCGCAAACGAGACTCAATCAAACTCATAAATCATTGCGAAATTTCAGCTGAAGACATTCCGCCATTAAATTCGACCTGAAAATTCTCAACGCAATTGAGCGAGGCGCTGTACTGAAACACCCCGATCGGTGGTTCCAGAAATATCCTCTGATTGCTCGTGTGACGACGCTGTCACGCTGTGTAGTTTTCGCCGAGTCCGCCTGCATTAAGAGTCTTTGCCAGCGGTGGCCAATTAACCCCTCCTAAATCCTACCAGGACTTTGACTGTAGTCGCGACCCAGCATTCCTTAATAAATAGAGTGCGTACAAATATCTGCGTGATGCGAGGCAGCATCTAAAGTGTCCTCGGATTCCGAGACAGTCTCCATCTGAAGTGGTCGCGTGGCGGCGCTCCTTCTTCGTACTGGCTGATGATGGGTGCAATTTACTCGGCAACGCTTGCTCGGTCTCAGTGGAGTGTAGCTGCGTGCAAGATGTGCTAAGTCGCTCAGTCCATCGATAAGCTTAGGACTATCCCTCCGGACTCTAAAAAATTGACATCGAGTCAACTGCGGGATATACTGCTAATGCAAAGACGCTGAGCCTATGAATCAGCTGCAGGTTCAATCGACTTGTACTATAATACTATAGCATCTCCGGCGCACAGCATCTGATAGTCAGCATGGGAAAATATCTCCTCTGGTGAGAATTTGTTTTAGCTGCTTTGAGCCATGAAGACATTTTGTTAATTGAACTGTCTAATATTGGAAACTGCATCGCAGAATACCGCCTTATTCGACGGATAGAATTTAACCCTTTTAGTACCACCCATTAAAAAATTGAAGTTGGACTGATGAAAATAATTCTCTACTTCAGTAGAAGTTGGATTGATGAAAGAAATTATTTTTATTAAATAGAAGCTGGATTGAGGAAACAAATTCTATGGTTAAAAAGAAGTTGGATTGACGAAAGAAATTCTATTCTGAAATAGAAGCTGGATTTATGAAGAAAATTCTGTGTTTAAACATCAATTGGATTGATGAAGGAAATTGTTTGCTTAAATGGAAGTTGGATTGATGAAAGAAGGTCTTTGCTTCAATAGAAGTTGGATTAATGACAATACGCCTTTACAACTAACAAACCTCACCAGCCCATCGTTGGCCCGGTAGCTACATTGGTTAGAACGCACGTCCCATGCGCTTGTGTGCGTGAGGATTCCGATTTGCATATCGGTGGTGGCTTATTTAAGAGATCTGAGTCTCGAACTATAGCACGGTCCGTAGACGGGGTCCTAATTGGTCTGGCACCCATTCAAACGAACAGCGGGAGTGAAGGATCTCGCCCCAACAATTTATTGCAGATGAGCAGGGCAGAGGACACACGGTCGCTATAGAAAACCTGCTAAATAAAGTCTTTGCATCGATTTGTATTAGGTTTCTGTAGATTTTCTGTAGATTAGACACAGACAGCGACGGGGAATTTTTTATTAATAAGACTTGCCCTGATTTCTTGATTACGACGGTTAGAACGGAGACATCTCGACGTATTTAGGATCAAGAAGTCATCATGTCTCCAATTCCAGAAGACGTACAGAAGACATTCATTCATGTTGCGTCCAGAGTTGTCTACGGCAGATAGGAGTGCTTCGTTACGTCCACTGCAGTCGTCTTGTCTTTGCCATCCCTAAATCCGTCTCGATCCGTCCTTCTCCTCCCTTTGTTCCTCTTCTTCCGTCTATTCGTCCTCTTCTTCTGTATCTCCTAATTCCTCTTCCTCGTCCTTCTCTTCAACATAAACACCGCTTGTCTTCCTCTTCTTATTCCTCCTCTACCTAATCTTTCTCTTCTTCCTCTTCATCTTCTTCATCTTCTTCATCAGTGCTCTTCAGTCTCCGCGTAAACGAGGCTGAAGGGTTCTTTCTGGATAATTCGATGACCCTCAGACGACAACTAGGGTGAATGATGACGACTAGAAACAGACAGACACACGAAGACAGAATGAGGAGAGAGAGAGAGAGAGAGAGAGAGAGAGAGAGAGAGAGAGAGAGGGGGGGATATAAAGGTGACAGATGAATAGATAGGAAAAGACGAAATTGAAAGAGAAGATGATATTCGGAGAAGAAAAGAAGTAGAAACTTCGAATTACTCAGCCGCTATTCAAATGCTTATCGCAGGGCACCAGCTTATTCACGAGCGCTATGTCGACAGTATCAGAGCTTTTCATTTGAGGCGATCGATCGATCGATCTCCTTGGTCGATCGACTAGCAAAGGTCTGGTTGATCGAAAAATCGATCGCGCTCGATGAGTAAGACTACAACAGGAACCCGGAGTCAGACCATTATTTCATTTATTTAATTTATATTATTTGTGAAAGTTCAGGCTAGGATCGATACAACATTACATCGACAAGCAGAGAGGTTTATCGACCGTTAATGAGTGTTGCGTATATTCTAGCAGTTAATGGACAACCATATAATATGCAGCTATACGAATACGATTCACAAAATACTCGAACGCTTCCAGAGGAAAATGCAACGGACGCAGTTCCTCTCATCCGACATCGAGCCACTCACGGCGTTGGCGGAGGCTGCTGACTCGCGTCTGTTGAGGGCGGTAACAGAAAATGACGCGCACGTCTTGCGGAGACTCTTTCCGCCCAATGCTCAGCGCCATTACAACATGCGCCCCAGGTCTCACCTCTTCCAACTTCCCATAAAAGACGACAGAAATTTCATACCAAGAATTCTTCATTTACGGTAGCATGTACTGATGTACATACTCTAGTACATACTCTAGTTTAGGCTTTTCAATGAACGGTAAAGAGCTCTCAGCAAGTTACTGTACCCCATATATTAGATTTGTCGTATACCTTACCAATGGAAAAAATGGAAAATGGACAAATCTTCCATTATGTAACTCAATACGGTTTGTCAGTCTGTTTTTATTAAACGACGGTATATATAATTATATGTACACAAAAGGTCTCGAGGTCGATCGCGCATCGATCACCTACTCATGGGCGATCGATTGTCAAATCGCCTTCTTCTTTTCAAATGAGAAGCTCTATATGTCGTGTCACAGGAATAGTCCAGGGATCGATGTCCAGTGGAGGACTGAGTCCGGTAGCCACAGAGACCAGAGCAGTTGTTATGGCTGGTTTCGTTGAGGACGAGAAAGCTTCGAAGTCACTGGATCGGATGGGTACTGCAGGAATCCAATCATTCATCCATTTATCCAGCTAATCATCCATCCATCTGCCATTTATCCAAATGATTATCAATCAATAAATCCATCTATTTATTCATCCACGCATCCATTTATCCATATAATAGTCCAGGGATCGATGTCCAGTGGAGGACTGAGTCCGGTAGCCACAGAGTCCGTGTATTGCAGGCTGTCTGTACTGTTAGTAGTTAAGATTTATGTCTTCTGTCATTTGTGTTCTTGTGCATTGTTTCAACTGCATAATTGTACACTGTAACCGGTTGCGGTGTGTCAACCGGATTGTTTGAATAAACGAAAATATTATTATAATCATCAAACCATCCATCTATTCATTCGTTTATTAATCCATCCATCCATTCATTCAACTAATTATCCTTCTATCTGCATGGATCGTATTCATAGAGAAGGAAACTGCATAAAGTGATCGATTTAAAGAGGAACTGAGCGAGAGAGAGAGAGAGAGAGAGAGAGAGAGAGAGAGAGAGAGAGAGAGAGAGAGAGAGAGCGCCTAGAAGTTGCAAGAGAACGAAAAAATGTTTTCATCAATCAACTCTTTCAAACCAACAACTCCAACGTCTCCACGTAAACAATCAAGGGCTGTAGGCCTACTGACAGTCGCTGCTAAATTCACTTAACTGAAACTCTGTAGTATTGTCTCATAGTTTTAATTAAGTCGCATCAATTCTTCTCTTCTCCACGGAGAACTCGCTTCTCTTCTCCCACTTTCCTCCTTCCCTCCCTGCCTCCCGAATAATTCGTCTATTCAGTTTCTCCGCGTCTCCATTTAATGCCTGATTCCTCTATGTCAAGGCGTCTAATCACTTGTCTAATGCAAAGCAAACAGTTCTACATTCCTCGCCAAATTGCAAAGCAGACTACAGGCGCCTTATGAATTCGTTCGAACGACCTCACAGTCACAAGGAAATCAGAACGAGAAAAAAGCGGCTGAAATATAGATTAAGTAGGCTAATTTTAAATCGCTGTTTTTTTTAAATCTATATCTACGTTTCACTGTGATTTATATTTCAACTCCAAATAAAACTCTCAGAAATCTACAAACATACCACAGTTCTTACGTAATCACAGATTCTAAAATTACAGATGACCTGAATCATTCGCCACGAAGGAGGTTGACTGAGTGTATATAGGGCCTGCTGCCCAACCTCTCGAAAACATTTCTGCAGCACGGCTATGCCATAGCGAGAGACCAGAGGGGCCCTGAGAAGTGTCTGCCATGCGGCCCGCAATGGCTCTCGACGCCCATGCGATCTCCTCAGGCTCCTGTGTCGGCGATGGCTGCGGCGGTGATGCACAAAGTCTGATCGATCTGCTGGGTACTGTGGCTTTGTGGGAAGGTGGCGTGGATGAGCTGGGAAGTGGAAATGAATGATCAATGATGAATGTGTGATGTTGGGTTGCACTTCGAAGTGTAAGGGAATTGATGAAAGTGTAATGGTGTGATTGCACTTCGAAGTGGAAAAATGATGAATGCGTGAACGTGTTTTTGCGCTCCAGAGGCGAAGCGCTTGATTTTGTTGCGCTCCTGAGTGGTGAAGCGACTATGAATTGTTTCGCTTCCTAGTTGAAGCTAATGAACGTGTTTTTGCACTCCAGAGGCGAAGTGCGCGGTGAACGTGTTGCGCTTCGGAGTGGTGAAGCGACTATGAATTGTTTCGCTTCTTAGGCGAAGCTAATGAAAAGTATGACGATGAGATGCACTTCGAAGTGGAAGGAAACGGTAAGTTAGTGATGGTGTGATTGCACTTCGAAGTGGATTGCAATGTTGAAGGTGTTGCACTTCCAAATTAATGGAAGCGGCTGATGAAAATGTGCGATTTGTAGTTGCGGGTTTAAAATGTTTGCTGCGAATATTAAATGTGTGCTGGTTTATTTGCGACTGATGAAAGTATGCTAATGTTGCGATTAATGACTGTGTGATGTGACAATTATGTGCGGGACTACTCTCCAATTGAAAGGCAGCAGAAGCAGCAGGTAAACTCGTCCTCGTCTTGGTCCTCCTCTGCCGGGGGCGGCGGTGGCGGTGGCGGTGATGGAGAGCGTGTGATCTGTCTGCCCTGGTTGGTAGGCCTTATTCTCTCTCGTCGGGATATTCCGCCGGAGGTTGGATTCCTGATCCGATTCCGCCCCAGGCGTAACCCCATATCCGAAAATGACCGACATAGGAATCCTCGTCGGAACCTGACCCCGGTAGACGTTGATAGGTTGCCATGTAGGTCAGCTCCTCACATCTCGAGTCGGTGATACCACCTGTCAAGAGGTCGACCGGTGGTAGCGTCATCATTTTACCACCGCATTCAACACGGCCTGAATCAGAAAAAGAATGCCAGGATCGTGCAAGTGAAGGCGCGCTGTAAACAACACTTCCGGAAAAAATATTTTATACTTTTTATCTAGGCTATTTAATGTTCATACATTATTGATAATTAACAAAAGTATCGGAAATAGAGTGTCCATTTGGACCCTGTTGGATGGATAACAACTAGAATATATGGTCAAACAAATTGACTTAAGGAAAGAAGAACGGAATATAAGGAGATATAAGGAAGAATAGAAGGAAGGAAGAATAGATATAAGAAAGAATAGATGGAAGGAAGAAGGGATATAACGAAGAAAGGAACGAAGAAATGAAGGAAGAAAGGAAGGCTGTAGAAGCAACCATCACTGTTTGCTGAGTGTGTATATCCTACCGTTTGTAAACTGACAAGGAGCGGATGTCGCAATTCGAAAGAGACCCCTTCGGACGCGATTGCGGTAGGGAGCCGGGTATTTCAAACAGGTGTTGTTCAGCACCAGGTCCTTGAAGGACTATTGTGGGAGCGTGCCTTGCTCGACAAGATGACGGATGACTCGGCAGAAGATGCCCGATTCCACGGTATCGAACACCCGCTCACCCGTTTGCGTTTTGGCTGCAGACGACGAGAAATCGTCAACGGCTCGCGCGAATTTACCTGAACGTCGAAAGTAACCGATGTAGTAATTCACTTAAGACAGGTGTATACGTGGGCCAACGGTGGCGTTACCTGGCGAATTAAATATTATTATGTAGAAAGTTACGCTTGAAATAAAGGACATATAACGTCACCTGGCGGATGAGAACAAAGGACTTTCTCATTCATTCATTCATTCCGAGCATTTATATAGCGCCCCTTCAAGGAACCTACTCAGAGGCGCTCCCAGCCCAGCCACGACTAAACAGAGAAGACTTGAGAAGGCGGCAGTAAGCAGGCAAATTGCTGCGAGGCATCAAGAGCAGCTCAAATGGAAGCCCATTCCAGGTTGAGGGCCCAACAACCGAAAAGGCTCGGCGCTGCTTGAGACATAAACGGGCCCGGGGGACAAGGAGCTCTCCCTTGGCTGAGGAACGCAGAGCCCGACGGGGGGCTAGGTAAGAGACAGAACGACAGAGGTCAGAAAGGTATGATGGAGCACAGCCAGCAAGGCACCGCCAAACTAAGGCTGCTATCCTGTAAGAGATGCGCTGCGAGGCAGGAAGCCAGTGCAGAACATCGCGCATGTAAGCGGAGACTGAGGCGTATTTTGGAATACGACCAGTAAATCGGGCAGCTGATCGGAGGACCCGGTCAAGACGGCTTATTAGGCCAGAAGGGAGACCAGCGAGAATCGAACTACAGTTATCAACTTGGCTGGTAACAAAGGCATGAACAAGAACAACGGCAGCATCATGAGAGAGAGATCGGAGTACAACACGCAGCTGGCGGAGCTGGTAGTAACAGCTTCGCGTAAGCAAGTTAACATGTTGAGAAAAACTAAGCTCTTGGTCGAGCGTCGCTCCAAGGTCACGTACAGTAAGTGAAAAAGTGACATGAGGGTAACCGATCTTTTCATAGACAGCGTAAGTTCATATGTAGCCCTACTCATTTTATTGCTGAGTTAGAGTCAAATGTAACGTCTTAAAACATCACCGAGTGCTGACGCTCTAGTCCATTGGAAGCTCCAGCCTCTGAGTCCATACACCGACATCATAGGGATCTTGAAGGGGCGCTATATAAATTTCAACTGATTGATTGATTGGGCAATTAATAAATACCGTCTTCGATCCATCTTTGGCGTCGCTGTCGGATTGGATCCTCAGTTTAACGGCTGTCCTCGCCCCGGTGGTGACCCGACGTGGGTGGACTTTGGGCGGACTTCGGCGGACGGATAGGACACTTGCTGGAAGCGAAAGCCATCGGCAAATTTCTCGTCCGACGTATTCACCAAACCCTTCGCCATCTCCGCTTTGGGGATCGGTTCCACGTCCCAGTAGGTCAGGGGTATCGTCTGTAGGGATGTCTGTATCGGAATCACAGGAGGCGGGCCCAGTACAGCCTCTGACTACGTGATTTAGGATCTGGCTGCTCGGCTGTGGTCTGCAACTGCTTCGCCGAACTGCCGTATGTAGCAAGGGTTCTCAGCTGCCTGAACGCGTGTTCGATGACGATAGCGACGATCTGTTTAGTCAAGTATAGATCGTCCGCCTTCTCCTCTGCGTCGTCATCACCGGGAGTCCGTTTCTTACTCTGCTCAAGCCTTTCCTCGGTCAGCTTTCTCTCAGCTTCCAATTTGTCGAAATCATCTTCTAGTTTAGCGGACCTTCGCTTAATCTCGTCGGTCTGTTCGCTGTGATGAGAGCCACGGCGCTTCTTCCTCAACTTACTGGGGAGCTTTTTCTTTTGCTCGTCAACGGAAGAAGCTGATTCGTTGTGAAGTTTAGGCATCTCCTGATCTTCCGTCTTGTCATTTTCCTGTTGCTTGGCAACGCTGGACGGTCTCCTGACTTGGAGTTCCGGGTTTCCAGGCTTGCCTTGGAGTCTGTCGTTGATTTCCTTGATCAATATTTCGACCAGTTCCTTGGAAAGAAGCTTGTATTCTTCCTGCGATAGTGGAGCGGCGCGCTGCGATTTCTGCACGTTATCCTCTCTGACGCTGTCTTTGAACTCGTAATCAGGCTTCTCGTTCTTCTGTCCAGCCTCTCGCTTCACCAGATTGCTCCCCTCGACCTAGTTGAAGTCCTCATCCTCTTGAACGTTGTCGTCACTTGGCGGAGGGTCCTCATAAACCAGTCGACGCTTGTCGACGTTCCTGGCATGTCTGCCTCAGCTATGTCGTCACTGATGGCGTAATTATGACGTCTGACGTCGGAATTGGCGTCGTCTGAGCCACGCCTTTGTTCGTCATCGTTAAGATCTGCGGTGCTTTCATCGCGTTGCGCACCATTCTTCAGATGGTCTTCGAGATCATCGCTGTCGTTTTCAACGCTGCGATCTGTTTCATCGGCGCTCTTTCTCCGATTCAGACCTCGCTGTTTCCTCTTGTCGTTTTCGTAGACATTTCTCGCTAATTTTTCTACCTGTTGGTGTGCCGTGGAGACCCGACGCTTGTCCGCTTGGTCTTTGTTCGATACCTGGCGACTATTCGTGTCCCTCTTGTCGATTCTGCCAGTAATACTGTCGACGAAGTACTCGACGATCTGTCGTTTGCTTCTTTCGACTTCTGCTTATTGCGAAGACCAAACTTCGGGCATCAGTTCTGTGTCTCTGATGGAGTATACTCCTTGGTAAAAGATGCCTTGGTTTTGCGAAGGCAAACAGTTCGCGAAACTCGAGCCTCAGAAAAAGTTCTATTATTTTGACGCAGTTTTCATCTAAGTGACAGATCTTTGCATTCACAAAGACCGAGCTTCCTGCAGCAGTTCTGTGCATTTGATGAACACTTAGTGTGCGCCCTGGAACAAAATCCGATAACAGGTTCCATGTATTTGACGAGCTATGACATTGTTTGACCTGATAGAAGAGCTCTTCGTTTAATGTAGATTATATGTGATAAAATATTTTAAACAGATTAAGAAATTTTTAAAGGGCCTATGTGGCCACGCAAGAAAAACATAAAGAGGCTACAAAATCAATCCCAAAGAAGGAAAGAAGCCTTTTACGACCATCCAAAGAACATGTCAAGTAAATTTTAAAAGAAACTATACAGAAAACGAAAAGAGAAGCGAGAAACCGTAATGGTTACAAACTTACTTTAGGCCAAAGAGCAAAAGGAAAGAAGCCAAATTACCAAACTAATAATGATGCATAAAGAAACCTTGCGTATGTTAATATACAATAAACTATAAATATATTTTTGAAAGATCTACGACAAAAACATGTCAAATATCGCCATCTCAACAACTATCAGACACAGAATCAATAACGAGAGAAGAGAAAGAAAACTTGTGACGAAAGGCTATAGGAAAATTAACATAAACACATATAATATACTTCCATGAAGTTTGTATATATTATATACAAACTTCATGGAAGTAACGGCAATGTAGCTATCATTGGAATACATACACATTTTAGACAGGCTTTGCTCCAGTTAAAGGTTCCGTCTGTCTGATGAATGTTGTCGCCCTCGCTTCAAAGACCTCAGCGTTTTGTGAAGACAAGCGTTCGATGTGTTTGATAAAGTATGTGGTCTGATAACAGAACCATTCGTTTTGCCAAGACCGAGTTTCAGGTAATCATTCGGACACGCTGTCGTTTGCTTCTTTCGCTTCGTCTGGACGCTTCTGCTAGATAACTCGCAACTGTTTCGTTTCTCAGGATCGATCGAACGATATGCCGGAGCAACGTCGTCTTCGGGTTCTCCACTGAAATGTTTCCGAACCCCGACCGATTCTTTGCTCTTTTGAGAAGGGAAGCCTGCTCTGCGTTCCGCTGTCTAGCATTTCCTGATTCTTTGTATTCTACAAGGAGCAAATCCGCCGAATCTGTATCCGGTACGTCGTTGACCGAGCTAATGACGTCGAGTTAAGTTACTAATCAGTTTCGGCGCTTCGCTTTGATCTTCGCTTTGATCTTGGAAGGAAGAGATTTAACGCTTCTCTATTCTGACCATCCCTCGCCTCTCTGAAATACACGTCTTCTCCGTTGTCGTCTTCGTCAACCACTAGAGGTCGATAGGCGCTTGTTTTCGCTCCAGTTTCTTCTTCTCCGTCGAAAGTATCTATGACGTCGCGTTATTCAGCGCCAGCTTCTTTGGGGGACTTCCCGCCGAGAACTACGTGGTACTGTCCCTTCTATGACGGACGCGTTTCGATAATACCATCCGTACCATCGACGTAGTAATCAACCATCTGACGTTTTTTTCTCACTGGACCAGTTCGAATTCTTCTTTCTCACGGACTTACAGACAAACGAGGTGAATGCCCCAGTGTTTCTGTCCGGGTCTCAATGTCTGGATCAGTTCCTGTGTTGTCGGTGGGTCCTCCGTGTTCGCTGTTTCGTTCTGGCGAGTCTCCCGCAACGATTTCCTCTCTTTCTCCGCCAACGAGGTCTCCATCCGGAACCCTGTGCTTAGCCTGTCTCCTTGAAGTGTGATGTATCAGTTAATCAGTTTTCAGTAGCATGTCTCCTTGAATGGGTTCTTTCAGTGAATCAGATAAGACTATAGCATGTCTCCTTGAATGGGTTCTTTCAGTGAATCAGATAAGACTAGCATGTCTCCGTGAATGGGTTGTTTCCGTGAATCAGATAAGATTATAGCATGTCTCCTTGAATGGGTTCTTTCAGTGAATCAGATAAGACTATAGCATGTCTCCTTGAATGGGTTCTTTCAGTGAATCAGATAAGACTAGCTTGTCTCCTTGAATGGGTTGTTTCAGTTAATCAGATAAGAGTAGCATGTCACCGTGAATGGGTTCTTTCAGTTAATCAGATAAGAGTAGCATGTCTCCGTGAATGGGTTGTTTCAGTTAATCAGATAAGAGTAGCATGTCACCGTGAATGGGTTCTTTCAGTTAATCAGATATGAGGATGAGCTGGGAAGTGAAAATGAATGATAAATGATGTATGTGTGTTGTTGGATTGCACTTCGAAGTGAAGGGAATGATGAATGTGTTATGGTGTGTTTGCACTTCGAAGTGGAAAGAATGAGGAAGGAGTAATTGCCCTTCAGAGGCGAAGAGCATGAACGTGTTGCTCTCCCGAGTGGAAGAGACTATGAATTGTTTCGCTTCTTAGGTGAAGCTAATGAACGTGTTTTTGCACTTCAGAGGCGAAGTGCCACGAACGTGTTGCGCTTCGGAAAGGTGAAGCGTCTATGAATTGTTTCGCTTCTTAGGTGAAGCTGATGAAAAGTATGACAGTGAGTTGCACTTCGAAGTGGAAGGGAACGGTAAGTTAGTGATGGTGTGGGTGCACTTCGAAGTGGATTGCAATGTTGATGGTGTTGCGCTTCCAAATTAATGAAAGCGGCTGATGAAAATGTGCGATTTGTAGTTGCGGGTTTTAAATGTTTGCTGCGAGTAATAAATGTGTGCTGGTTTATTTGCGACTGATGAATGTTTGCTAATGTTGCGACTTATGACTGTGTGTGTGTGATGTGTGGTGACTCAGCTATTTCCGGGACTTCTTTCCAAAGAGAAAGCAGCAGCAACAGAAGGTCGAGACTTTCTCCTCCTCCTCCTCCTCCTCCTCCTCTGGCCGTGGTGGCGGTGGCGGGGGTGGCGGGGGTGGTGGCGGCGGTGGTGATGGAGAGCGTCGGATTTTTCGTCCTGGTTTGGTTGCTTTGTCTTCTCTCTCTGGAACACATTCGACGATGACAACTGTTGCCCAGGAGATACGTGGCGTCGGCACCTGCATCACTTCCTCCGCATCCTCCACTTCCCTCTTTGCCAACCAGTCCTGCTGGGACGCTGTGGCGATGGTTCCGAGGTCTTCAGGATCGAACAGATTGCTGTGAAACTCCGCTCTCCTGAGACGGACTGCGGTCTCGTTCCGACGGACACCCTCGTCAAAAGCCTCCATCAGTTCAGCCAGGACGTCATCCGCAGTTTCCTCTCTGTTCGGTGAAGACTCGGCTTTTGACGCTTCCTCCTCCTCCTTGACCGTCTCTCCATCCATAACTTCAGCCTCAGGTGCTG
Source organism: Aporrectodea caliginosa (assembly GCA_020284085.1). Lineage (NCBI taxonomy): Eukaryota > Metazoa > Annelida > Clitellata > Crassiclitellata > Lumbricidae > Aporrectodea > Aporrectodea caliginosa. The sequence continues at coordinate 1,324,278 of JACEVL010000388.1, read as the reverse complement.
CTTCGTCCTGATCAACTTCTACGCCGTCATTATAAGGCGCAGCGGTGGAAGAAGGCAGCTCTGCACTGGCATCACTTTCTAGATTGTCCGGTTGGTGTCTGATGTCGGTGGAAGCGGCTGACAACCTCAGCGAATGACGAAGAATGCCGCTGATGTTGGTTGAATCAGGCGACTGACGGTCGAAGGAAGCGGCAGGCGAGTGGGAGACATTCTCGCGGTCAGACGGACGTTCTGCCCTTGGCTTGGCTTTAGGTGGCTTTCGACGCATTAGAGCACCGCAGCATCCTACACGCCTGGATCTTCCGCCGGCGTCGGAATCAGACAGACGAGTGGCAGTCGGCATCACTGCGTCATCGACGGGCTCTCTCTCCGAGTCAACTGAGGGCACCACGCGCCGTGACCTCAGGCGAAAGAACCTTCTCACGAACATCGTTCGTTAGAAGAAACAATCTATAAATAAAGTTCAATCCAGAGACGATAAACTAATCCCTCGCTGGAACAGTCACAAAGCTGTTCCAACCAGCAAACCAAACGAATAAAACCCTTACTAATTAACTATTTAACCCTAGAACAGCCAGGACTTTTTGCACCCACTGACTACCAGTGGGGCCAAAATAACCCGATACCATTTATCATTGTGATGCATGAACAAAAGTTATTATTTTTTAAATTTTGTTTCCTTTCCAGCTGTGATAGCTTCTTTTCAAATTGGTCATAAAATCTGCACCGTCTTGTTATTCTGTGTCCTCGAATAATGCAGTACAAACATGGACAACAATTTTAGCGGTTTTCGAACAATGTGAAAACAAGCGTTTCAAACCGCGAAAACGGGTACAGTTGTCACGACCCTTGACATCCTAACTCAGGGTGAAGTTTCGGTACGTCTTGTCGGTTAATTCACCCGAATTAATTTTTTCAATGGTAATGACTTGCCCACGTAAAATTAATTCACCGGATTTAATATTTGCAATGGTATGAATACTTGCAATGGTATTGACTTGCCCACGTAAAATAGATGTCTGTACTTTCAAGCACAATTAAGCTGACGACCCTAACCCTGACCCTATCCGACCCTCACGTTAATATAATGACGACACTAACCCTGACTCTAACCGAGCCTCACGTTAATATAATGACGACACTAACCCTAACCCTAACCGACCCTCACGTTAATATAATGACGACACTAACCCTAACCCTGACCCTAAACGACCCTCGCGTTAATATAATGACGACCTTAACCCTGACCCTAACCGACCCTCACGTTAGTATAATGACGACACTAACCCTAACCCTGACCCTAAACGACCCTCGCGTTAATATCAATGACGACCCTAACCCTGACCCTAACGGACCCTCACGTTAATATAATGACGACACTAACCCTAACCCTGACCCTAAACGACCCTCACGACTTCAAGTTTTATAGTCCAAATAGGTTACGTTGAGGTGTTAAGCGCCGTGAGGGTCGGTTAGGGTCAGGGTTAGGGTTAGTGTCGTCCATGCTTTCTGATGACGAAACGGTGCTTAAAAGGCAAGAAACGCGTAGAAATTTATTCCGGTGCATGAACAGGCAAGGTATAGACGCAAGAATTAAATCCGGTGCATTAACCGACAAGGTACATGAAAAAATTAAATCCAGTGAATTAACCGACAAGTACCGAAGTTTCTTATAGTTCTTTAGTGTATTGTATATCGTACTGTATTCAAACATTTATAAAGCGCCTCTAGTAGGGTGTACCGTTCAGAGGCACTCCCAGTGCACAAGGCCACGAGAGAAGAAATAGATTTTGAGAAAGGCCTAAGAGGAGGAGGGGTTACCCAGGGTGAGAATTGCCGGGGGGTTCAACCCTCCTAGTCTTTCTTAGGCTCCCCTAGTAAAGTCTACATTTTACACCAAAGTAATTTGCATCTCAACCATCATATAGAGTATAATTATAATTATCATTATTAATTAAATGAGGCATACTAAGGGAGAAGATAGATACAGCTAAGAGATAAATAATTCACATGTCAATATATTCAAGACTACGGTATAGCAAGGAATAAGAAAGCTGCATTTCATTGGTTCATGGAATAAGTAGCAAATAAGGTAGAAAAAGAATTCATTGGCACACACGCATCGAGGGTAGGGTCACGTAGAAATACGTACTGCCTACATGTGGGCACTCCCTGGTATTTGAAGGATAGGTGTTGGACAGTGTGCAGGATCGATACTCATATATAAGCCAGGACCGAGTGAATAAGAGAGAGAGAGACAGAGCAGGGAGACGCAGAGAAGGAGCCGGACAAGGAAGATCAACGTAGTAGTCAGAAACATCAGAAGATTATATCAAGCTACTGTCGAGTCCGTATTAAGATCACCCGTCCTCCGAATAGTCTACGCGAATATATACATCTCATACTGGTTGGAAGGAATTTGGTCGGTAACTATATAAATTACTATTTATTCTTTGCCTATTTAGATAATACAACTTGTTGGGTGTTCAATAATAATCATCAAATATAAAACTCTTGCTGCTTGAATATTTAGGTAGCTTAGGCCTACATCTTGAGCATCTCTGAATGGTGTATAAGAAAGAAGCGCTATATAAATTATTGGTACTTGTCGGTTAATACACCCCATTTCATTCTTCCAATGTTAATGTATTACATGACTTTCCCAAGTTAAATTAATTCACCACATTAAAAACTGCTGAGGATATACACGATCAATTTCATTCTTCCGGCGTGTGAACATGCTGGCATATATTTTGAAGGTTGTATTTGGTCCGCCAACAATTAGAGGATTGTTAATCAGTAAATTGTAAATTCACTGGTCTGAGGTTCGAATCCCGCCAGGGCGGAAATTTCTTGTTTGCCAACTTAGCGTAATAAAACCTAAATTAAGGTTCTTTGTCAAAGAAACGCGTAGGCTAAACATATATTCGGGTGCATGAACACTTGAACAGGCAAGGTAGACGCAAGAATTAACTGGAGGTAAATTTACCGACAAGGTAGACGCGAAAATTAAATGGGGTGAATTAACCGACAAGTACCAAATTATTAGATACAATATAATACAATACCTCTCGTAGCAAAACAAGAAACTGTCTGAAATAATCCGATTAATATCTAAAACTCTCCAAATGCAAACTACACACTCTACGCAATCTACACACTCTCTCTCTAAGCAATACTCGAAATAATCAATTATAGCATAGACTCCAAGACGTGAAGGTATCACCATGACAACTCAACAAATGTTAATTGGCACCGGAAATGACGTCTTAAGCATGTAAACATTGCGATATATCTCATAAATTTTAGATCAATTAGTGGTCACTGTAATAATTATATTAAAAATTAATATTGGTTACGAGATAATTATTGCGAGCTTCAAAACAATTCTGCGAAATTTGGCGTATGAAAAGCCTATTGACAACAGCAAGGCTGGTGGTAGCAGCATTATTAGTATTAATACTATTACTGTTATTATTATTATTATTTTTTTCTCGCCCGAGGTAGAAATAATCCCTCAGGCTCTAAGAAACTATATGAATAGCGTTTTCGTTCTGGAGTTAACGGTCATCCTCACCGGTCAATTGCATAAAAGTATTATTATTATTATTATTATTATTATTATTATTATTATTATTATTATTATTATTATTATTATTATTATTAGTAGTAGTAGTAGTAGTAGTAGTAGTAGTAGTAGTAGTAGTAGTAGTAGTAGTAGTAGTAGTAGTAGTAGTAGTAGTAGTAGTAGCGGTAGCGGTAGCGGTAGCGGTAGCGGTAGCGGTAGCGGTAGTGGTAGTGGTAGGAGTAGTAGGCCTAACTATAATCATGGTTGTATTAGTGGCTGAACGAACGAACGAGAAAAGAAAGAATAATAAATTATCTAATAAATGTATTAATGATTGAAAATAAGAGAGAAAAAACTGACTGACCGATTGATTCAATGAATTTTTGCATCAACGCCGCAGAAGGCGTAAAACGACTTCGATTGTAGGCAACTTTGGTTGGTTGATGGAGATGTTCGAAACTATACCGTGTATCGGAATTAAAGTAGGTCTACACAGTGTATCGTAAAGTAAGCGTTCTTAACAGGGTCATTAAGGCTTGTTAGGGTGGCATATAGGAATACCCTCACCTTCTGCAGATAAAGACCGCAGGGACACAGTGCCATGTTATTCGCGCTCTCTATAACCGTTTCTACCACGTGATGATGGGGGCCCGATAGCGCATTGGATAACATCTGGCGTAAAGAGCCAGAGGTACCGAAATCGAGTCCGTAGGGCGGATATGCCTTGTAGGCTGCTATTAGCGCCGTGTATTGCTGGCTGTCTGTTCTGTTAGTAGTTAAGATTTATGTCTTCTGTCATTTGTGTTCTTGTGAATTATTGTTTCAATTGCATATTATTGTACACTGTAACCGGTTGCGGTTTGCCAACCGGATTGTTTGAATAAACGAAAATATTATTATGAAGCCAACAACCGGTAGCCGATTGGTTGAGCGCCCGCCTTGCTATGCATATAGAACTGGTTCGAACCTGAAACCTCTGAGACGGTTTCTGTCTATAGGGACCTTTAGCAAGTCCATCACACACAATTACTCAGCGCCATCGATTCATACTGAGTCATTATATAGAAGCACTTAATAAATGCGTAATAATAGGCCTACTAACCGCCGTCTGAAAGAACGACTTATAGCCTATACTTTGTAGTATATAATATATATATAAACTTATATATAATATATATATATATATATAATATACATATACTGAGTTGCTGATAGAATACATAATAGTAGTGATGGTGATGAGTTCTCTGCCCGAAGGCATGTCCATTGGCTTTTAATGCCACCTGGAGATGAGATGTGCATGAGTTGGTCTACTGTTGCCTTCCTCGCAGACAATTGTGGGTGAGCAACTTGTCCACGGTCTCTACGCAGTGACTTGAGGTAGTTTCGAACCTGTGATCCTCCGGCTACAAGGTAGTAATATATTAATCGGCCTAATTTAATCAGCAAAAATACCGCGGCTAAAATTTACGGCGCATAAAGATCGTCGGTCTTATTATTATTATTATTATTATTATTATTATTATTATTATTATTATTATTATTATTATTATTATTATTATTATTATTATTATTATTATTATTATTATTATTATTATTATTATTATTATATTATTATTATTATTATTATTTTTTTACCCGATGTATCAAGGATCCCTCAGGATTTAGGAAAAATTGCTATAAGGAGCAGGAAATTTGTCTGGAGGGTCAGGCCTCGTCTTCAGGGTTTGCAGGAAAAGTGCCGTTGAATGCGACCAAGTTATAGCGTTGGACGCAAACAGACAAACGTTGGAAAAGAAATGATGTCTCGCGTCTGTCGCCACCAGTGAAAGCCATACGACGGCCTAGTTCACTAATGAAGTTCAGAGCCGATTGATTGAACGGGCCCAAATTCTCGATGGCCACGGGCTGAAACAGATGAGATGTAGGAAGCCCCTGGTACTTCTGGATCTTACGGTTGGCCGCCTGCACTGAAGCGGGCCCGACCGAGCAGGGCTGCGATGTAAGAGGCCGCACAAGTGTGGACGACCGTTGTGTCCCAAGCCAGGTACTTCCCTCCCATTCACGGTATGAGGGTGGCCCCATCAGGTCTTTTACCATCCGCTCGAAACAGGCCCGCTGGTTCCTTGGTACTGGGGACGTCCGCCTTGAGCAGGGCGCGCCATATGATGTCATTAATGGCATGGTGACGCAGAGAGCGCCCAGATGCCCTCCTACACACAAAGCCGTGATGGCCCTCCGAACCGACCAAGTCCCCACACTGGCACCTATGGGGGGGCACACAAGGCCAAACCAAGGCGTAGGCCAACCGCCACCCGGACTGCCTCGTTGTCGAGGGCCAGGCCACACGCGGCAATTGGGAGCGCCATCATCCAGTCCGCCTAATGTGGACTGCTTATCGCGACGAGCCTGGCCCGATCCACCAGCCCAACAGAGCTACGGCCGATGTCTGCCTTATCTCTCTCAATTAAGGGCTGGTCCCAGACGCTCAGTCTGACCGGTAGGGAGCACATTGTGGTCGGCAAGGTGTCCCGCCGCGCACTCAGTAAGTCAGTCATAAACTGATCCGGCATCGCAGCGCAAGCCGCGAGAATGGATTAGGGGTCTGCGGGTATACCCGTACCCGCGGGTTTACCCGTACCAGACCCGTACCCGCGGGTCGGGTACGGGTCGGGTAGACATTTTATGGGTCGGGTCGGGTACGGGTAGGAGCATTACGGGTACGGGTATACCCGGTTTTACCTGTACCGAAGTGAAGTTTTGGGGTCACATGTAATAGTGAGTCTTGCACTGACTATAACTGGCGGTATCCTGTCTGAGTACCACATTCTTCTATGTCCCTGCACCTTAGTGAGCTTGACATTCATTTACAGATGTTCAATTTACAGCTACAAAATTACTTGTTTCAATTAACACAATCCGATCGTTGTGTTTTTACATATATCTAATCGGAGCTTCAGTCCCGACAACCGGGGTCAGAGGTCGCTGATGCCGAGCCTGGCAGTTCAGCAGCCGTGTTTTATTTAAAAGGGTTTGATGCAGTTTTGGTAGTTGAGGCTAGACATAGTTGAAGCACCAGGTCTTTCATTCATTTACCTCTGAGAAATACTAAAATTGTTCGATTAGCGGTATTTTGTGGCAAACTGCCGTGTTATGGTTGGCTGCATAAAACTCATCGTGGGAAGGCCTATTAATTACGTGGCGGGTACGGTACGGGTACGGGTATACCCGCGGGTACGGATCGGGTTGGGTAGTAATTCTGAGTACGGGTCGGGTACGGGTACGGGTAACGGTCCTGTTTTACGGGTACGGGTCGGGTAGCAAAAATGCTGTACCCGCAGACCTCTAGAATGGATGCCTGGAGCCCGAGAGTCGATGCGGCTGAAGCCAAGTAGGCGGATGAAGCCAGCGAAACGACTCTACGTAAGCCGAGGCCACCATCTCTGATGGGAAGCGCGGCCTGCAACCACTGGATGTCATTCAGGGTGCAGTTTACAATTGACTCAAGGCCCGATCGCATCAGCCCGTCCAGCGTCCCGAGGGCAGGATGGTCAGAACAATGGGAGCAACGGAGGAGGTAACTCAGCTTCGACGCGCCAAACGATGAACGAAGCAAAATTAAAGCGTTCTGTGATGGTAACTGGCGAAGTCTCTCCAGAGCCCGTTGAAGCGTGTCACAATGGGCAACCAAGGCCACATCCAGCGCCCCTCCCGTGAAAAGTGGGGCCCCCAGTAACGTCAACATATCAGCCTCGACTCGGCTATATCCAGACAGGAGCGGCGGCAAAACAAAGTTGGCATCCGGCTGAAAGACCTCACATTTGCTGGAGTTCAGATGGAGACCCATAGATGGACCGAGCCCTGCAACTGTCAATACATCCCCGGTCACAATGTCCAGGTCACCCCCGAGTGTCAGATCGTCAAGGAATCCGATCTTAAGACTAGAGCCGAGCGAACGCAGTGTGGGCTGCAGTGGTAAACTGAAAAGCAGGGGGCCCAGAGGATCCCCCTGTTGCGGGCCCATCTGTGATGATAGGGAGAGATGACCAAATCCGAGCACGGACGGGGCCGAGTATGCCTGATGGACAAAAGGGTAAATTTCAGGAATGGTCTGAAAGACCGAGTCCAGCATGACGTCGCGCCTTAAGGTATTGAAAGCATTGGTGAAATCTAATTTCACCAAAACCTGATCGCTGCGCATCCCATTGACGAATCGACGCGTCGCGTGAACCGCGGCCTCACAGCCACCGGGCACCCCAAATCCCAATACCCAACTGGAGCGGAGAGAAGTGAGATGAAAGCCTAGCCACTGCATATTTGTTGGCGCATTTGGCCGCGAGCCTTCTCCAAACATAACCAACTGCTATCGGTCTCAAACCACCCGAGTTTTTGCTGAGGGCAATCATGTTACCTCCAAACAATATGGGTCTGACCTCGGGCGGACACTCGCCACGTAGGAGCAGGTTCACAAAATCGGTTAGAGCTTCGACAAGCGGCAGCGCCGGTTCATTATGTCCTACCAGGTCCAGAAGGTGCCCGGGTCTGAAGCCATCAGGGCCCCCGGCTGAACCGACCGGGAAGGAGCGAATCGCCTCCAACACCTCACCCACAGACACCTGCCACGCCACCGTCGATGCCGGGTCAGGTAAACCCCTGAGAACCTCAGGGCAGGGGTCGTGTGGATGTTTCTCCTCCAGTAACTTAAGGTTTTGCTCGTTGGGGGCTGCTGGCTGGCCCCCTCGCACAGAATGCGGACCGCGGCCCTGATATTGCCATCTTCCAATTTGGAATTGACAGCGGCCAGAAGGGCCTCCGATTGACTCAAGCGGCCCGTTCGACCGATAGCGGTCGGGTGATCGTCCTGCTCCCGTGTGGGGTCCAGCCGCCATTTGTCGGTCCTGTACTTGAGAGTTTTTGTCATGCTGCGTCTCTTTCCAGCCCTGGTTGGTTGGGCAAAGAGGGTGGGTGCAAAGACGAGCAAGCTCTGCCATACAGAAGGAGACCGGGGTGTCCTGCATATGTCTTGTAAGGTGGCAGTGAGGGCTTGAGCGCAAGCCTGGCGGCCTCCCTTGCATATATGCTTGAGGAGGGGCCCGTTGCCCTTCGGGTGCGACATACCCTCACCTGGGTCCCCGTCAGCACTCTTCCCCCGCGAATCCTGCAGAACCTCAGGAACATCGTCGGGCGCCCGTGACCGGTCGTCACCACCAGCCCCGTCAGCCTCATCGCTGGCCCTCTCCCCCCGGGTGGTTCCGTTTCCGTCCCGTGCCTCCAGTGGTGGGCGGTTTGAGCCGGGGCATGGGTTGTTTCTGGGGCCATGCAAATGAACCAGACCGTCTTTCTGATGGAGTTGTCTAGAAGCCAGACAGTGGCTGCAGTTGCCCTTAGCCTTAGGTAGTTTGACTCGCTGAGACATCACATTTGTATGGCCTATTTAATCCTACTTAATCCTATTTAATCTGCTCCTAGTCTGTTATTAATTTCTGCGTGAACTTAATTATAACCCTTTAAACTGACCTATCAAAAAAGTTCGGAGTCCGTTGTCTCAGAAGAAAGAACTAATAAATGGAAAAAATGAATTTGTGTGGCCTATCTATTCCTACTCAGCACGATCTAAATATAGTACCGGTAACTCTGAACACTGACATACCGAAAATGTGTCTCAGAAGACAGAACCAACAAACCGAAAGAAATGGTTTTCCGGCGACAAAAGCAGGACGAAAGTCAACCGCTCGGAATACGGAGTGTAAAAGTTCACTCAAAAGCTAGTTGGAAAGAAACATTTACGAACACCGTTAGAACCAAGTTAAACTCGTCCCCCGCGTTAAACACGAGCCTAATTAAAACCAGGTGTGCGAATGTAAACAGACCGCCTCTGAACGGGTGGGCGTGTCTATAGACTGTGGAATGTGGACGAACAAGGCGACTAAGTGCATGAACCAAAACCAACCAAAAGAACGAGAAATTTCGTTTCGAAAACAACCCTCTCTACCACGGAAGTGATTAAAACAAACCAACGTTTCCAGAAAGACTGGAAAGAATAGTGAAAACGTGAAAACGAGATAAAATCCTGTGCGACAGAAAACAGACGTGTTTCCCAGACATTCCATTATTATTATTATTATTATTATTATTATTATTTTTATTTTTTTGTGCCCTGAGGTACTTCATTCCCCCAGGGACTTATAAATTATAAAAGCAATGTGTCTGGAACGGCTACTCCTCATCCATGTCGGGCGTGGGTTTGTTAAATGTGCCACTAAATGCTACGGCGTTGAAGCGTTGTACTGTGACCGAGATCCTCTGAAAAATGTAGCTGGTCTCTCTCGGTTCACCCGTAGTTAGCGTGAGGTGGCGACCCAGGACAGAAATAAAATTTAGGCCAGCGGTATTATTATTATTATTATTTTTTTATTTTTTTTTTTATTTTTTTTACCCGAGGTAGTACTAATCCCTCAGGCTATCAAAACTATTATCCGGAGAAAGGAAGATGGTTTTCTGGAACGGTTTATCCCTCGGCAAGATCCGGCTGCATAAAAGAACCACGAAAAGCGATCGCGTTAAAGCGCTGTATAGCTACTGACAAGCGCTGGAAGAGGTAGCTAGTTTCCTTTAAATCTCCGGTGGTTAGAGTTATGCGTTTCCCCAGCTCTTTGATGAAGTCCATGCCGGTGGTGTTTATAGGGCCCATGGTTTCGAACGCAACTGGCACGAAAAGGTGGGTTGACATCAGCTGACTATATTTTGCATTCTTCCTATTGGCCGCCTGCTCCGCCGCCGCGCCCGCCGTCGCCGCCGTTGAGTGCAGATATGAGGGTGCTACGGTGTCCATCACTGTGACGTCCCATAGAAGGCTGCGTCCGCCTCGCCAGGGAATAAGCGTCAGACCATCCGGGCGCTTTCCATCCGTTCTATTATTATTATTATTATTATTATTATTATTATTATTATTATTATTATCATTATTATTATTATTATTATTATTATTATTATTATTATTATTATTATTATTATTATTATTATTATTATTATTATTATTATTATTATTTTATGGCGCATAAATGGCACTGTTATATATTATCAATATCAGAAGCGTCTTAGAAGCCGAACAGTGGTGCTATATATATATATATATATATATATATATATATATATATATATATATATATATATATATATATATATATATATTCCTTCTTTATTGTACAACTGATCACATCAAAACAAGCATAATCTCAGTCAAGTACAAAAGGAGCCCTACAAAAGCTAAAAGCTTATATATATATATATATAGAGTTAGGCCCCTATTTCTGTGTTATAGTCTTCACATTTCTGGGTTAACATGAGCAAATAGTTCAGTTCTTGAAACAATCATTAATCCTAATTATAGTAGCAATAATAATATAATAATAATATAAATAATAATATTTTTATGATGATAATAATAATACTAGTAATAATAATAATAATAGCGTAATAATAACAAACATAATTATAACAGTAACAGTATTAATAGAAATGCCACCAGCAATAAAACATCAGCAAGAAAACTTCAGCACCAAGACTCCTATTAATGTCATCAAAGACCCAGCAATAAGCACTATCATTCCTATAGTTGATAACAGGTTCAGTGTACTATGCATGACAAAAATATGGTTATTACAGTCATATTATCATCATCCATATTTAGGTGAACTTTTTACGATTATCCATAGACAAATGTCAATTCTAAGTCGAGTACAGTCATTAATATACATGTTTAACCAATTTTATGCGTTATTTGCATTCATCAGAAACAGCTCAAAGATCACATGCAGTTGCAAAGTTAGCTCATTATACTGGGTATTCCATAATGCTTCCAATACAAAACATAGGATGCCATGTTATATTCATAAGTATGTGGTAATTTTTAACATACAGAATTATATCTCAGAATCAGGGATTCCTTTATTTTAACTCTAAAATTTGCTATACTACTTTCACTTGAAATATCTATAGGTAAGGAGTTCCAAAGACGTGGTCCAATTATTCTCAAGCAATTGTAGCGACAGGTAGTTCGGGCAAAAGGGACAGCATATCTGTGGGAACTGCGTGTATTTAATGTATGAATGTGAGACACTAATGTGAAGTAATTCTCAAACAACGGAGGCAGAATATTATGTTTGAATTTAAACAAACAGCATTAGGTATGTGTAACTTAGGTCATGTATCTTCAAGATGCCAAGTTGGGCAAAGAGAGGGGTAGAATGCGCCCTGTATGGAGATCCAGTGATAGTCCGGACTGCCCTCTTCTGGAGTTTGAGTATGCGTTCCAAACCAGGCATTTCAAGGGGCGAGGCCCAGACTACACAACAATAGGTTAGGTATGGTTCCAAAAGTGTATGGCATAAGAGTTTTAAGCTGTCCAACTCCAGAACACAACTAGCCCTTCTCAAAATGCCAACGACTTTAGATATCTTTGTTGCAATCATATCTATGTGGTTATTCCATTTAAGCCTCTCATTGATAATTACACCAAGGAATTTCGTTTCATGGACACAGGGTAATTTAACATTGTTGACAGATATTTCATAACCAACATCATATTTCTTCCTATTACCAAAGATCATATAATTGGACTTTTGAAGGTTGAGTGATAATAAATTTGCAGAAAACCAATGGTTTATAGTAGTTAATTCATCATTAATGGTATTGGTTACCTATAAAAGCTAAGTCAGTTCCTCTGGCAATGTTTTCCTTCTGTATGACGCAGTGCAAGAATGACTTATCGGCCTCCTCCTCCTCCTCCTCGTGGCTCACTACGACTAAACTGAATTACGGTTAAGTTCCTGATCGCACAGTGACAAGGGAGATTGAGCGTTTTCCGCCTACCAGTCTGCACACAAAAGGACGGCGGATATTCTAAGCCGACTCTACTATATATATATATATATATATATATATATATATATATATATATATATATATATATATATATATATATATATATAATACGCCTTAGAAGCAGTCTTCACCAATACACATTATGTAAAGCGAAATTCACACGAAAACAGAACTTGTTCATTGATACGATGAACCTCATTTAATAATACGAAGGTTAAGGGTTTGTAATTTAAGAAACCTGCGAATGATGAACGGAAGAGATTGGTTTCCTAAGCAGCAAATTCAGTCATTGCTTCTGAATACAGTCCATTATGACATCTGACTTTCAAATATCTTCCAAGAAAATGTCTTCCAAGAAAGTATCAACATTTATTGAGGTAGGTCTAACAGTTCAAGTGAAATATTGAGAGTTCATTACCATAAAAGTACATCGTCAATTAAAGGCAACAAAAGAAGAAGAAGAAGAAGAAGAAGAAGATGATGATGATGATGATGATGATGATGATGATGATGATGATGATGATGATGATGATGATGATGATGATGATGATGATGATGATGATGATGATGATGATAAAGATGAAGAAGATGAAGAAGACGAAGAACAACAACAACAATGACAACAACAACAACAACAACATTAAGAGCAGTCCCTTATGCTAGCCTGAGGCAGCCATCGGGATTAAGTGTTAGCGACTTCGTTATCTTAGCCTCGGCATATGAGGGCGGGTGGTCAGTCATCTCCCTCGCTCTCATCATCGCCCCTTCAGGAAAACTACTCACTCAGAGTCAGAGGCGCTCCCAGCTCCAGCACGGCTAAAACAGTCTTAAGGTGAGAAAAGAACATAGGAGAGAAGGCTTTGAGATAGAGGCGAAGCTCCATACGGAGGCCATTCCAGGTCGAGGGCCCTCCACCGAGAAAGCTCGATTCTGCCTAGTTGAGATACGGGCAAAAGGGACAAGCGGGGGGATCGAGAGCCCTGTAGCACTAAGGACAGGGCAACAGAGCTCGCGTAGATAGGTAGGAACGAGACCCAGTAAGTAGCGCCAGACTAGGCCAGGGTAGCTGTCCTATACGCAATCCGCTGTTCAGAGGGAGTGGAGAACTTCGCGCATGTATCTAGAGACGTGGCCAAATTTGGGTATACGGCCGATAAGGCGGGCAGCAGAACGCAAGATCCGATCCAGGCACCTCAGCCGACCAGCAGGGAGGCCAGCATAAAGCGATCAACAGTTTAGTCAAGTCTAGTTGTGACGAAGGCATGCATGATACGGGTGGAGGTAGCAGAAGCAGTGAGTGAGCGAGCGATAGTGTCGAGCTGGTGCAATTGGTGGAAGCAGTCACGGGTGGGGACTTAGCAGTTACCGGTACATGTACTGTCATGTAGTCTACAGAATGTACAGAAAAGTGAATGTTTTTTGTAGGTAGGCCTAATATTCGTGGTTGTTGTGCGCTGGTCTTTATGATTGAGCAAAGATTGAGCACTTTTGCATAGTATTACAGTCTCTTCCCAGTTGAAAGGGCTTGAGTAAGTAAGTATATCCTTTATCGCACCAATTGCTAGCCGCATTTTGGTTTACATTCTACAATGGCCTATAATCACAAAATTATATGTCACAGTTGAGGAAACTGGGGGTCTCGGGAAGAGGGAAGACAGGGCTGGATACGCGATTGGATCATCCAATCACGGGATCATGGGAATGAAATTCTTGCCCCAGTACCTTTTACTAAAGTCGGCGCCTATGATCGTTATAGAGGAAGACAAATGGACTTTTAATACAAGCCACGTACCTTTGGTGTAAGACCTATGATAGTAATATGACTTGATAGTTGATAAATGGTATTTGTACACCGTCTTATACCTTTCATTCGTGACATTTGCATAACTAGGCTCTGTGACCCGATGCGGTCAACCTGAGAGGTGACGAAGGCGGCAACGGCCGCTCTCGCAGCCTCGAAAGGCAAAGACCTGATGCAGCCTATACGGAGGCGCAGCTGACGAAAGCAGCAGCCAACGGTACGCGACACATGACCCCTCATGGATAAGTCTGATTCCAGCATGACCCCAAAATCACGGACGACAGTCACAGGTCGGATCATAAACCCGCAGACACTCAGTTCGCCAGTGTCAAGATGAGGCGACCGTCTGCTGGTCGTATCTTACTATTTCACTTGACGATATATAACAAACTTTGATAATGGTCCTAAATATCATTTTTATCATGCTAAATATTTTACTGGTTACTCCTTCCAACTAGTATCACGCAATGATAGGTTGGAGAACAACTTTCTGACACTTTCATTATTTAGAAGCACCTTAACCGTTCCCGTGTGACTGTCTGCCTGCCTGACTCTTTGGATCTTGACCTGGAACCGAAGATTATTAAACTTCTGCCTCAACAACAGGCTAAAGGTAATGAACACAGTATTCCAGCAAAGAAAATGGAATAGAAAGTGGACGTGGGAATCACCAGATGGACACACAAAGAACATGATCGACTTCGTACTGGTGGGAAATAGGTGGGAAAATGGAGTGACAATGTGTAGAACTTTCCCCCAGACCAGATGTCAACTCGGATCATAAACTAGTTTTGGCTGGCTTCAGAATTAGGCTGAAAACCGTACAGAAGGAAATGACCAACAGGAGATTTGACACTGAAAGACTGAAAGTGGAAGAAGTGAGACAAAAATACAGCTTCATGCTGGACAACAGATGGAGACAAACGAAGGTAGATAAGCTGCAAACGGTAGAGAGCACCTGGAAAGAAATCAGAGCGATTTATACAGAAACAGCAGAGAAGACAATAGGATACAAAAGAAGCCAACCAAGAAAACCGTGGATCTCCAGAGAAGTTTTATAATTGAGCGAAAAACGAAGAGACATGAGACCAACAAGAACAATTAGCGAAGAAAACACGAAAAATACAACAAGATCACCAAGGAAATCAAGAGGAAGGCTAAAGAGTGCAAAGAGAAGCGGATGGAGGAAAAATGTAACGATCTAGAGATGAACGCAAAAACACGACGAACGGATAAACTCTTCCAGGCGGTGAGAGAAATATGCGGTACATCCAGGACAAAGACTATGGCAGTGAGAGACGGTTGAAGGACATATTCTGGAAGATACGGAAGAAATAAAGAAGCGATGGAAGCAGTACTATGAAGACCTGTACAACAAACAAAACCCGGTGGATAAGACGGTACTGTCGGAAATACCGGCATGCAATGGAAGTGCAGAGATGGATGATATGCCGGTACTCAAGGAGGAGGTGACATGGGCAATAAAAGGATTAAAGAAGAAAAAAGCCCGGGAGAAGATAATATCACGGCGGAGATGATACAGGCCAACGAAGGGTGCTCGGTAGAAATGCTACATACAATATGCAACAAAATTTACCATGAAGGGAGCTGCCCAAAAGATTGGGGGCTTATAACAGAAGATGCCAGATGCACAAAAGACATCAAACGGAGAAGTAGGCCTACTCTAGCGTGTGCAATGTTCGGTAAGCTAAATAAGATCTGGAAAGATAAAAGCATATCAACTAGAACAAAGTTGAAGTCATACGAAACCTTTGTCATGCCGGTGTAGGAGGCAGGGTGGACTCAAGGCACATTTTGTACTCTAGAGTCCATGGTACCTATAGGCACCGTGGACTCTAGAGTACAGCATCCCCAAACACGACAGTAGGAGGCAGGGTGGACTCTAGGCACATTTTGTACTCTAGAGTCCATGGTACCTATAGGCACCGTGGACTCTAGAGTACAGCATCCCCAAACACGACAGTAGGAGGCAGGGTGGACTCTAGGCACATTTTGTACTCTAGAGTCCATGGTACCTATAGGCACCGTGGACTCTAGAGTACAGCATCCCCAAACACGACAGTAGGAGGCAGGGTGGACTCTAGGCACATTTTGTACTCTAGAGTCCATGGTACCTATAGGCACCATGGACTCTAGAGTACAGCATCCCCAAACACGACAGTAGGAGGCAGGGTGGACTCTAGGCACATTTTGTACTCTAGAGTCCATTATACCTATAGGCACCGTGGACTCTAGAGTGCAATTACTTCAATTAATCGTAATCGTAATCGTAATCTCCAAACTTCTATAGAGCAACTCGAAGGCCAAGCGCAGGACATCAGCTTATTCACGAGCGCTGCGTCTAGTCAGAGGGTTGTCCAAAAGAGTAGTCCGGTTTTCAGAGGATCATAGAGGGCACAGCAGATGTTAAGGTGGGTATCTTTTAGGTCGAGGATTGGAAGTTACAAGAAGAAACGAAAGTTTTAAACAACATTTTATAAACTTTTATAGCACGAACGGGACGCGTGACGCTTATTTATCGAACATACCATTGAATAACGAGAGCCTCATTTAGCAACCCTCCTCAAGGTCAGCCTCAGCCTCCTATTGCAACCAGGCTACCTAGCAACCAACCTCCGCAGCATTTGACCTTATAAACAACCATTCTTCTTAGCAACCAACCTTTGTAGCAAGCATCCTCAACCTGCTAATAAGTGTTGCATGTCGTGTTTCGAATTGTTATCATTATCCATTGTGTATAATATGTTAGTTTATTTTTATAATGAAATTAAAATTGTATTAACGTTTAATGCAGAAGTAAACTCTAAACCCGAAGTAGCTAAATCAGAAGTTTGCAATGACAAGATTTCTAAGGAAACTAGAGTAGGCCTACGCAATGCCTGGGCTAGTGTGGAATCTAGGGTACAAATCACCAGCATAAAGTACGTTGTGCCTACGAATAATTTAGCCTCTACACTATGATTAGATTAATAATTGCATAATTTTCGATAAATTAAACTTGAAAATTTCATAAGGTATTTTATTGATGTCTTGTATATTTGTTATTAAAAAATATAGCTACTGTCAATTTCGCTACCATTTTAGAGTCGTTCATTTTTTAAATACATAATTTCTATCGCCAAAGTAGAGTATGCAAAGCTTGAAGTAGTGTGGATCTAGAGTTCAAATCACCTATGTACAGAGAGTACGTTGTACCTAAATAATGTACTCTAGAGTACGTTGTGCCTAGGTATGATGTACTCTAGAGTACGTTTTGCCTAGGTATTATGTACTCTAGAGTACGTTGTGCATAGGTATAATGCACTCTAGAGTACGTTTTGCCTAGGTATGATGTACTCTAGAGTACGTTGTGCCTAGGTATTATGTACTCTAGAGTACGTTGTGCCTAGGTACTATGTATGTACTCTAGAGTACGTTGTGCATAGGTATAATGCACTCTAGAGTACGTTTGGCCTAGGTATGATGTACTCTAGAGTACGTTGTGCCTAGGTATGATGTACTCTAGAATACGGTGTGCCTAGGTATGATGTACTCTAGAGTACGTTGTGCGTAGCTATGATGTACTCTAGAGTACGTTTTGCCTAGGTATGATGCACTCTAGAGTACGTTGTGCCTAGGTATGATGTACTCTAGAGTACGTTGTGCCTAGGTATAATGTACTCTAGAGTACGTTGTGCCTAGGTATAATGTACTCTAGAGTACGTTTTGCCTAGGTATGATGTACTCTAGAGTACGTTGTGCCTAGGTATTATGTACTCTAGAGTACGTTGTGCCTAGGTACTATTATGTACTCTAGAGTACGTTGTGCATAGGTATAATGCACTCTAGAGTACGTTTTGCCTAGGTATGATGTACTCTAGAGTACGTTGTGCCTAGGTATTATGTACTCTAGAGTACGTTGTGCCTAGGTACTATTATGTACTCTAGAGTACGTTGTGCATAGGTATAATGCACTCTAGAGTACGTTTGGCCTAGGTATGATGTACTCTAGAGTACGTTTTGCCTAGGTATGATGTACTCTAGAATACGGTGTGCCTAGGTATGATGTACTCTAGAGTACGTTGTGCGTAGCTATGATGTACTCTAGAGTACGTTTTGCCTAGGTATGATGCACTCTAGAGTACGTTGTGCCTAGGTATGATGTACTCTAGAGTACGTTGTGCCTAGGTATGATGTACTCTAGAGTACGTTGTGCCTAGGTATGATGTACTCTAGAGTACGTTGTGCCTAGGTATGATGTACTCTAGAGTACGTTGTGCCTAGGTATGATGTACTCTAGAGTACGTTGTGCCTAGGTATGATGTACTCTAGAGTACGGTGTGCCTAGGTATGATGTACTCTAGAGTACGTTGTGCCTAGCTATGATGTACTCTAGAGTACTTTTTGCCTAGGTATGATGTACTCTGTATACAGTTAGGATTTGATGGATTTAAAGAATAATTTGCTTCACCTTCGATAAATTAAACTATAAAATTTTCATAAAGTATTTAATTGTTTTTTATATTTAATATTAAAAATGCAGTTACTGTTAATTTCGCTACCATTTTAAAGTCTTTATTTTTTAAATGCGTAACTTCTATGGCTTAACTAGAGTAGGCCTACGCAATGCCCGCGGTATACAGTTTGAAATCTGGAGCACTTAAGGTTCTCGACAGTACACTGAGCCTAGAGTACACCTTACCTGCATAGAGTACGTTGTGCCTGAATGTCCGCTAGGCATTTCGTACTCTAGAGTCCGAGGTACCTGTAGGCGCGGTGGACTCTAGAGTACGTTGTGCCTAGGTATGATGTACTCTAGAGTACGTTGTACCTAGGTATGATGTACTCTAGAGTACGTTTTAGCCTAGTGTCCACCTTACCTGCCACACCGGTTCTACTATATGGTTCAGAATGCTGGTGCCTGAGGAGGGAAGATGAGAGGAGACTCTTGACGACGGAAATGAGCTGGCTGAGAAGAATAAAGGGCAGGAGCAGAAGAGATAGGATTAGAAATGAGGTGACTAGAAGAGAGCTAGGACAGACAGATACAATAATTGTCGATAGAATAAGGAAGAAAAGGCTACAGTGGCTGGGACATGTGATGAGAATGGGCAATGATAGATTACCATCGATGGCTATACACGGATATGTGGAGGGAACTAGGAGTAGAGGAAGACAACAAAAGACATGGATGGATAATATACGAGAGGATCTGGAGAGAATGAAGATGAACATTGCAGAAGCAAAGGAGAAAATCAAGGACAGAGAACTCTGGAGACGACAAGTTGAGGACTCATCGTTGGCCTTGGCCTGACGGAGGAGAAACAAAGAAGAAGAAGATAATGTACATGATTTGGTTGATAGAGCCTACATGTAGGCCTAGCTCAGGATGAGAAATATGCATGTTTAAGTCAACGTTGACTTTACGTCATCAGTATAATTATATTGGACCAATGTTCGTAAATAACATTACACAGATATGAAAACTTTACGACTCCATTTATTATGTAGGCTACAGTAAATTATGCAAATGGAGTGTGCTTTGCGCTAAATATGTGCACTTGTAAAATGCGCATCAGCTCGTGCGATATCCCACATCGAACCAAAATTACAAATTTTCAAACAAAAGACAGTGGACATACCTGGTGTTGCAGTAGGCTAGTTACCATTATCCAAAATCAGTTCAACACTTTAAAAAGACCAATTTTTGGCGATTCATGCGATAAATCAAACTTTTCGCTGACATGAGAGCACATGTAAAGAAAACTAAAGTGATGACGTCAACCAATGTGACGTCATCAACAAATGTGTTTGTAAAACGAACTTTGGTCCAAAACGGGTTAACCATAGTTGTTAAAAACGGTAAAATAAAAAAAACAGGAAAAACGTCGTTTTATTAAAAAAAATAAGAGCGGAAATAACGGGAACAAACGGAAAAGAGAATAATTTGACTTTGCTACATCTTTTACTGCATTTTAAATTAAAAACCTTGCTCACACAATTTAATTTTAATCAGCAAATAACATAACTTTAGCCTATTAGTAAACACCAAGTAGGCTAACATTAATCTAAGTAAGTAACTGAGCATATTCTTTATTCAAAGACAATTATTTTCTTTTTCATAAGTTTGGTTAGGCCCTATTAAGAAATTGAGAAATTTAAAATATTGAAATCTTTTCAAATTTAAATTGTATACATAGCCTAAATCCACATAAGTCCATGCTGACATAAGCAATTAAAAACTAAACTTTGTAAGTATCGAGTGTAGACCTACTTAATTAAAAATTGTATTTGCGATTTTGACTTATATAAGAACTTAATATGAAGTAATATCAGTCAGTTTATCAGTCAATCAGAGATTACTGTGTACAAAGACAACATTTCGAATTTTGGATAACTTAGAAATTCAAATAACTTTTATAAATTTTATTTCCTGTACTGCGCTAGGCCCTATTTATTTCTCAACTGATGACACTAAATAGTGACGTACGGTACACATTAAATTAGATGAATCCTTGAAAGGATGGAGACAACATAAGGGATATCAGACAAAAATAAAATTAAACAAATAATAACAGACAGTAAATAAATAAATAAAGTTGCATACAAAAAATAAAAAAAACGGAAAAAAGTGACAACAAAACACGAAATAACCACGTTTTTAGAAAAAAAGAAATTAAATACGAAAAAACCTTTTTACAACTATGGGGTTAACGCCTCAAGTTCATCGAGGTCAGGATACAAAACTTCAAGTCTAACGTTCTCAACGAAAGTTCTTGTAGCCTAGTTGGCTTCTTGCTATAGCCTCACCGAATTGGCATAGGCTATAGATTGATGTGCAATGGCAAGGTTTTCAACAACACACGACTAATAGTATTTGGTTCTACTCATTTCGTTAAGGACTATTTACGGATTCGCGTACAGATAATGCATCCCTAGTTTTAACCCTCGGGCTACCAAGCTTTTTTTGTGACATCGGCTACCAAGGGGGTGGTTACCACCCCCCCTGGATTTCGTGTTTGGTTTCACATATCATAACTTGTAATATAGCAATGGATTCAGCATTCATTTCTGCACAGAATGGTATATTTAGTTGTACATAATGTGAATGCACCTCGAAATTACATCACTTTTAACAACGGAACCCATTAATTAGCGATATTTTATATTATTGCGTACATTTTGTACTTCTGGATAAACAAATACAAGATTATGTGTGCTTTGAAACTAATCTAGCCTATGTATAAAAAATACACACAATCATCCCTACACAATGTTTATATAGTATGAATGTACATTGTACATCCATACATATATATCCATACATATAGGCCTATATATCCATACATATATATCGGTTTACGTTGTAATGCTGTATTCAGCCATTTTCACACAGATTACGCGTATTATTATTTATTTTGATCACTTCCGGTATTCAAAAGACAAAGATGTAGGTATGCAAATGAAGCCCTACATTCCCTCTAACGAATGGTATCTTTGTTTTTCTTTGTGCTTCCATTCAGCCATTTTTCACGCATATTACGCGTATTATTATTTATTTTGATCACTTCCGGTTTTCATAAGACAAAGATGTAGGTATGCAAATGAAGCCTGCAATCCCTCTAAAGAATGGTATAATTGTTTCTCTTCTAGAAAGGATAGTCAATAAGCTATAGTCGAAAAGCTACCACCCCCCTGGTGCCTCGGGTATATCAGGTATAACTTTTGAATGGAGTGGGCGACCACCATGATGTTTACCTCAAAATGTGCGCCAATGAATCTGCTTCAGCTACCTAAAATGCAAACATTATATTCCATATGAAAAAATTATGCATAAAAACGTAGGGGGGTGGCAACCACCCCTCCCCCCTTGGTAGCCCGAGGGTTAACCGTTATTGCCGTCGCAAGCACGATTGTGTGCGTGTTAAATTAGGCGTTGAGCGTCGTAATTATCATACGATATTTCTTACAGGCCTATTATAATTACTTTTTAAGATGACATTAATATGTCCCTCTTTTTGAATGATTGCCAAGTGCCATTCTAATAGTCGTCTTATTGCGTAGATGAATAACCGTGGGCCTACTAATTGCAAAAGTAAATGTAAAGATAGGTAAAATTTACGCTACACGTTTTCTAAGGTTACCGCATTGTGGCCTCGACCCTGCTCAGTAGTGCAGAATAACTCTTTATGCCAGACGTCTTTGAGACCTACAACTCTTGACGTTCTCAGTCAGGGGTGGACTGGGCCGCCGGGACACCGGGAAGATTCCCGGTGGGCCGCCAGGACCGGTGATATAATAATTTAATCAATTTAGTACAGATGATACAGGTTTTTTTACAAAAAATTGCGGCATCGGTTAACCGGTTTTTAGTTTCGGTTAACCGGTTTGTAAATTAACTGAAAAAGAGCAATGCATACTTACTTACCTACAGTGCTCCGTACAGCCAGCGGCCGCCATGTTAGATAAGAATTTACATCTTCCATTCTACTTCCGGCGTCTTCCACTGAGTTTGTTTTGATAAAATTTCTTTTAAATTTGTTAGTTAGTAATAAGTAATATTAATTAAATAAGATATGTTACGGTTATGAGTGATATAAATCCGAAACGTAAATGTAAAGGTGGTGCGGAGAAAGTAAGAGATAAGAAACTAAAGATTCTTGGTAAAGATGGAGCTAAATGCCGAAATCTAGTCGATTTATTTAAAGCCACTCCAATTCAAACTGAAGACACCAGCTCTCAACAAACACCTTCTGCAAGTAAACAACCCGACACAAATCGAAACGATGAAAACAATCAGCATTCGGTCCAATCAGTCGTGCCAACAAACTTTATTCCCACCTTACATTTAGAAAATGTTACGGAGCCGTCGGAGTTAACTGACAACACAACGCTGGCAGTGGCAGATCTAAATGCCGAGAATGATAGTTCAGAAGAAGTGACAGAAACTTCAGTTATCGATGATAAAAACACCAGTTACTATTTCAAACGTCCTCGACAGAATACTTTACAATCGTTTTTTAAATTTCACCCAATACAACCTAGTGTGAGTGAAACTGATCTACCATTTACAAATGCGTATCGGGTATTTTTCAGAAGCAATGGTATCAATAGGAATTGGGTGTCATACTGTAAAGAATCTAAAGCATTGTTTTGCACAGTATGCTTAGCATATGGCAAGACTGACGATATGAACTCATTCACAACGGGAATGAATTCCTGGAAACATGTGCATCAAAGAATAGAGGAACATGAAAACAGCAAATATCACGAGAAGTGTGTGGAAGCTCATTTAATGTCTGTAAGTGGAAGAGACATTGATAGCATTTTATTCTCTCAGCAAAGTAAACGAAGGTACCAAGAAGTTCAAGAAAAGAGACAAGTGCTGGAAAGAGTAATTGAGATTCTGAAAATGATTGGAAAACGTGGTCTCAGTTATCGGTCAAAAAATGATGCTGCATATACATTAAACGACGATACAATCGATCATGGAAATTTCTTGGAAATATTATTATTAAACAGCAATAATACCATCACAGTGAGTCCGAATAAATTGATTTATAACTTGAGTTGACGCATTCTTAATATTTTATATATAATTATAAATTATATATGCGATTTATCGTTTTTTGTTATTGCATAATGTAATTTGTAAAGTGACCCATGACTTTGGAGGTCACTGGCCCTCGGGTATGCATGAAAAAATGCACAAAGAAAATAAAAGTCATGAAGTTAGGGCCGCTTTTTGTTTTTTTCCCGGGCCGCTTGAACTCTCCCAGTCCACCCCTGTTCTCAGTGCTGGTGATACGCGGCGCTTATGGTGTCCCTCATGCAGGGCCGCATTAAGGGGGGTGCTAAGGCACTGGACCCGCAGTTTTGAAGGGCCCGCATTTTCGGAATTGAAGAAATTTTTTAATGTGCTTGTTATTAACTTACTGTTAAACCTAGCGAAAATGCTGCACGTAAGTAGGCTAAATACGAAGTAATAATTAATTCAATTACTTATAGTTATTTACCTGAAACTAATCATTACGTGTACAGGTAGTAATGTAACGTTAATTGTGTATTGTGTCTTTAGGCAGTTAGTATACCTTCGTTATTATCGTCTTAGGTTAATAATACTCATTAGTAGGCTAAGCGTGCTATAAATTAAGTGCGTGGTGGACCGGTGGTTGTCAGAAGGGGCCTTTGAAAGGTAGCCTACCGTAATCACACTATCACAGCACTCGGGCCCGCACTAGCCTTAATGCGGCCCTGCCCTCCTGTCCGTTAGTTCTTGTCCTACTGTGAGAGTAAATCCATAGGCCTACCTGTCTGAAACCTAAAACTGTTGTTCTCCATGATTCAAGACAATGCCATCCATTGGTTCATTCCACATAGACCTCTTCGATTCTGACACTCGCCTGGTGACGTCCCCCTTTTGAAACATTACATGTCTGCTGAGAGTGTCCATTACACTCCACAATCTCCTCTCGATTCGTCACATGCATGTAATTATTATGTTTTAAGCAGGCTTCGAATTGTTCTTTATTATTATTTTATTATTATTATTATTATTATTATTATTATTATTATTTTTATTTTTATTATTATTATTATTATTATTATTATTATTATTATTATTATTATTATTATTTTGTCACTATAATAGTGATCCCGTCCATAACAAAAAGGAACCGGAACGCCGACTTCAGGCGCCATGTTAATCTAGCTAAATACTGGATGAAAATAATGAAACGAAATGTTCCGGCCAAAAATGAACCGGAACGCCGTTCCGGGGCGCTCCGTTCCCAACCTATTAATTATATTAGTTTCATCAGTGTCTCTGTTTTTAGGACCGTGGCCTCATTGTAGGCTGCTCTATAGACAAAAGCACATAATTATAGGCTTGTCGTTGTGTGTTTGGGGTGAGCATGAGTGAGCAAGCGAGACTGTGTGATAAGAAGGCGGACTGTGTGAGTGAATACTTTATCATTAATTAATTCATTCATTCGTTCTGAGCATTTAAAGCGCTCATCGACTCATTCAAGATATCTACTCGACTCTGAATACCCTAGATATTGTTACCTGCTCCACTACGGGTGATGAGCGAAAGCTTACCCTAGCTATGCAGAGGTGGTCACTGGCCAAGCTTCAGCAACAATGCCTTTTGTTAATTAGGGTGGTCACTTTGAGAAGGAATAGACAAGAAAGAACAAATGCGGTGTCGCCTCATAAAATTAGACAGGAACCCAGTTTTTTCAAATTTCAATAAGCCCCGCCACGGTCTTAAATAATATGCAATTCTCTTGCCGTCATCTTAAAGTAAGTTCGCCTCGTGAACGAACTCGAGATCCACGCAGAGAGAATATAGCACAATCTGAATCGCTGTCTTCCTCAAATGTGCCCTTATAACTGCTGCTCGACTCCAGATTCATTTCTTCATTCAAAGAACTTCTATATCGCCCCGAAGATACCTTCTCGGAGGCGCTTCCAGCCCAACTCGGCGATAAAGAACAGTTTCAGATGCTTGTAAAAGGTGTTTGCCGAGTCTCTAGTTTAAAGAACAAGCAGATCTAAAGGAAGGTTATTCCACGTGGTTGGCCCAACCACTGAAAAGGCACGACGTCGCATCTTTCAAACGCGTGCAGAGGAAAGAGCAGAGGAATGGAGGCATTAGATCACAAGGTGTCGCTACAAGCAGCTGCCTCAGCTGTCCGGTATTAAGTGTCGTGGTATTAAGTGTCACGGTATTAAGTGTCGTGCTACCCTCCCCTCATAAAATTAGACAGGAACCCAGTTTTTTCAAATTTCAATAAGCCCCGCCACGGTCTTAAATAATATGCTAGTCCAGTGCCCTGATAAAGGCAAAAATAGGAAAATGTAAACCTCTCTACACGCCTACGTGGAGACTTGCCAAAAGCAGAGTAGGTTAATGTAAGAAGTTCGTTCAGAAGCCTCAATAGAAAATTCTCAGAAGAATAAAGGTATACGCCCTAAACACACTGTTATTCTAG
This sequence comes from Aporrectodea caliginosa, assembly GCA_020284085.1. NCBI lineage: Eukaryota > Metazoa > Annelida > Clitellata > Crassiclitellata > Lumbricidae > Aporrectodea > Aporrectodea caliginosa. Next base: position 1,298,030 of record JACEVL010000388.1, on the reverse strand, counting down.
CCTCTCCAGAAACTCCTAAACAACCTGTTTCTGAGGTCGAACGATTATTCGGCCGCGGCGCAAACATGACCGCAGCATTCAAACGACCTTTCCAACGTGACACTTTCAGTCATATAGTGACCAATTAAGGAAGGAGTGTTGAACGGTTTCCGTCTGACCTTAGCTAGGGTTGCACTATAGAAGACCTTTGCTTGAGGTGTGGAGAGAACACACTGACGTGTTGCACAGGTGCTAAATGGCTCCAAAGAAACTCCATCGATACTTTAATAATAACGTGCAATAGACTGCGTTATTCGATGCAAGCCGTGATGATTATGATGACGACGATGGTGATGACGGTGATGTTGATGACGACGACGAAGATTTGAGGACGATGATAACAATGATGATGATGCTGCTGCTGCTGCTGATGATGATGATGATGATGATGGTGGTGGTGGTGATGATGATGATGATGATGATGATGATGACAATGATGATTATGATGATGATGATGGAGGTGGTGGTGGTGGTGATGATGATGATGATGATGATGATGATGATGATGATGATGATGATGATGATGATGATGATGATGATGGAGGTGGTGATGATGATGATGATGATGATGGAGGTGGTGGTGGACTGGTGGTGGTGATGATGATGATGATGATGATGATGATGATGACAATGATGATTATGATGATGATGATGATGACGATGATGATGATGTTGATGATAATGATGATGATGTGGATGATGGACATGAGGATGATGTGGATGATGGACATGATGATGATGTGGATGATGGACATGATGATGATGATTACGATGACAATGATGACGATGAAGATTATGCTGCTGCTGATGATGATATTAATAGCAATGTTCCTTTGTTCTTTCGCACCCGCCAATCAATTTTCTTTAATCAATCGAATTGATCGATTTTTTTCGATAAGAAAAGTTTCCCACGTGCAACGACGATTATATTGAAAGCTGAAATTTGTCCTTCATTCATTCATTCATTCGGGAATTTATATAGCGCCCCTTAAAGGAAACTACTCAGAGGCGCTCCCTACTACAACGCGCCCCAAAAGAACAATTTTTAAGTTTAGTGAGGAAAGGCAGACTTCCAGGGTCTAGACGCAGCTCTACAGGAAGACCATTCCAGATCATTGGGCTTACCACAGAAAAAGCTCGGTTAAAAGCTTAAAAGCTTCGTCATTTTAGGTTTTGCTCGTGACTTGAAATTTATTTGAAGAACTCGACGTCGACGCTTCCATCGCTTGTGAACAAATTAGTGCCCTGTGCTTGACTCTCGAATGACGTTTAGAAGTTTGGGGTTTGCGATGACCATTCAGTGCTATCGCCCTCTGACCTAGGCCTACTTGTCGTGTGTCTTTTGTCGCCAGTTGGCGCTTCCTTTTCCATCAGACGGACGAACTGGTTGTAGGCAAACCATCGTGTGGTCGCTGAAGTCAGAAGCCGACTAGTGTCAGTTATAAGAAGCGATGCAATACCGCTTTCGAGGGGTTCCTAAAATGCGCTTTCTAAAAGTCAGAGACATACAATACGGGCAACGTTGGCTATGTGGCGCTAATATCCAAGACGCCGGCACTCAGTCCTTCTAAAAACAATTCAGACTGTATTTATTCTTTTGATCTTGGCCTAGAACCTATCTGCCTATAGATTTTATTTTGATTAAGCTCCTGTGAATAAGTTGGTACCCGCGACTTCGCCTTTTTGGTCGCTGTAGAAGTCTCGAGATTACTTTTACGATAGTCTCACAATGTTGTCCAAATTGTGTTTTCACTTTCGTTTCTTGTTGCCTTATTGCAGTGCTCGTGAATAAGCTGGCGCCCTGCGCTTGGCTTTCGAGTGGCGCTTTTGAAGTTTGGAGATTACGATTACGATTACGATTGCATTGTTTTCTAGCAGTGTTTTCGCTTTCGAAAGACAGGCACTATAATCATGCCAATGCTCATAGGCGCAACCACCCTATAGGACCCGTGGGACGCGTCCCCCCCCCCAACTTTCGAAAATTGTTGGGTAAACAAGAGCCCAAAACTTCTGGACCGTGGTTGCGCCCATGCCAGTGCTAACCATTTTCTCTCAGAGATCACGATTATACGTCTCCATGCAAATATCTGCAGAAGATGGCAACTTATCTGTATCGGTGACAGAATTCCGCTTTCCGGTGTAACGGAATAGACTTGTATTGCCCTTTTCTGCTAATGTGGCCATGAGGATGTAAAGCAATAGAGTCTACGATGTAACACAACAATTACCAAAAATGGTACGACTTTTTCCAAATAACATAATTTAAAACAAGCAAGAAATGCAAGACGCTGTCATTGTTTTTGCGGAGTATTTATCGGCAAAGGTTTATTTCGTCTTCTTTTATTTTCCTGGTTTAGTGACTGTGACTTTAGCGACCGTCTTCTTCGACTTCCTTGGTTTAGTGACTGTGACTTTGGCGGCCGTCTTCTTCGACTTCCTTGGTTTAGTGACTGTGACTTTGGCGGCCGTCTTCTTCGACTTCCTTGGTTTAGTGACTGTGACTTTGGCGGCCGTCTTCTTCGACTTGCTTGGTTTAGTAACTGTGGCTTTCGCGACAATTTCTTCAATCTTCTGATCCTGGAAATACACAAAGAACAATGCTTTTCGGTACAAAAGGGATTATGCATTACTTAGAAATCGTGTGATTTGATTGAATTTCACTCGCTCATGTGACATCTGTTCTTAATTTAAGACTTAGGCTATCTCTTCAAATTGTCGATTCACCATTGACTGCCTATCAGTCTCAGCGGACCGATCATACATACTGACTTGATTACGACTTGGTTTTTGGTACGCCATCGTTTGATGCCTTGTGCATTAGACATCGGCGCAATAGAAGCTGGTAATTAACATTATTTATCTAAGATGTCAGTTCATGTGACAATAAGCCAGTTCAGCATTAGCAATGCGCATGCGCAGCCCTTTCAGTTTTACTTCCGGGGTGAAGGTCACCGTTCACAAACAAGCAGAATGCTGCCGTTAGCGACGTTGTTGTGATCTAGTTTTGACGCAAATATTTGATATTATTCGTTACTAGTTTATAGACAATTTCTGTATATATTAAAGATCATAAACTAGATCAAAACAACGTCGCTAACGGCAGCATTCTGCTTGTTTGTGAACGGTGACCTTCACCCCGGAAGTAAAACTGAAAGGGCTGCGCATGCGCATTATTATTATTTATTTAATGCTGAACTGGCTTATTCCATTCGTCCGGAAAACCGGAAGTCAGGTTGTGATAAGTAAATAAGTTGAAACAGTTGAATCTTTGGTGATATTAGCAGAATCGACAAAAGGAGTAAACGAAATCTTACAAAGGCTTTGAAGAGCTTCAGTTCAAGAGCGATCGCCTTCGTGCGCATATTACTGTCCCATGACAGAAGTTGAACATCATAGTGCGGGACTGAAACACAACAATCTAATTTAATCTTATCTGCAAGAATTTAAATCAAGAAATTTGTTTCATCTATTTTGTCCGAGCGTGATCTAATCTGATTTCTTCCAGAAGGATCTAATCCAACTGTCTCTGTCTCTGCTGTAATCTGATCTCTTCCACAATGATCATATCTTATCTCGTCTTATCTGACGAAACCTAATCTGTTCCTGCATGGAATACAGAGATCTGCGCACGCCAGCAGGCTGTTGAAAGTCATCTCTGTCCAATCTATGCAAAAAATAAGATCGCCAAATATGCTGACGATACTTATCTCATAATAGGCGCCGAAATGAGAGACACAGTGCGAGCGGAACTTGACGGAATAAGAACATGGGCAACTCGAAACAATCTGAGGCTTTACACCAGCAAATCACGTGAGACGCTAATAGCTCGTGGTGGAAAATGGAAGGTCGCACCTCCGCCTCTTCTTGACATGGAGGGGGTAGCCTCAGTGGTTATCCTCGGTGTTACAATCAGGGATGACCTCCGTGCAACCTCCCATGTCGATGGAGTCCTCGCCGCCTGCTCGGGTTCACTCCATGCGCTTAGAGTGCTAAGAGCGCACGGGTTACCACCAATAGCACTCCAAGAGGTGGCAAGGGCGACAACCATGGCCCGCCTCTTGTTTGCTGCTCCAGCCTGGTGGGGCTTCGCTGGAGCTGAAGATTGAGCGGTTCCAGAGAAAGATGCAGAGAATCGGTTATCTTCCATCAACGACCAAGGGAATCGAGGAGATGATTAGCGAGGCAGAGGGGAGACTATTGCAGGCTGTGATCTGGAATGAAAACCATGTGCTTCGGGGATTATTTCCAGGGGTAGTGCAAAAACATTAAAATCTTAGCCCCAGGCCGCACGATTTTAAGCTCCCAGCCAAAGACGATAAAACTATATACCAAGAGTTTTATATAGAAAATAGCAAACAAACCTTTCACATGAGAACAACGATAGCAACGAACTTACTATCTAATTTCTAATTTAACTTGTACCTGGATGCGGTGTGACATCCCGAATAACCAATAAACGAAGATATAATTATCTGTCATTTTGGCGGATAAGTTTGTCTAAATGCAGAATTTTTTCGATAAATCTTGCAAGTTCAGATATTTGTGGAATTCCGTTGCCTAGTCTGCGTGCTGAAGATGTGTCTGCGTATCGAACGATTTTGTACCCTTCTGTGACTGGATTGGTCTTCTTACAGCTCGAGGGTAACAGGTTTCCGTTGACAATCAAGTCTCATACCTGCATTATACATCATCTACTTTTGGCAACTTTACACCCAGAGGAACAAGGTCTGAGCTAGCTTTGGAGCGGAATCAGTCGTCAATAACGGAATGTCAACACAGTCAACCGTTAGACGGGAGATCTGTTCTGCGTGTACGACTATCTTATGGTTGTTGAGAGATTTTCAGGGCGTCGTGTTACATAGATGAAACAGGTCCAGTGAAATAATGCAAAATCAGGTTGGATTATCACAATCATCGATGGGTGCAGAATCACTGCAGACTGTATGGCAATACCATGTCGTCCACTTCACTCTCCATCCCTTATGAGACTAAATGGATGCCAGTGGACGCTGTCCTCTGCGATCGGCAGCACACGAAAGACTGGTCGTTCCCAAGAACCGAACCGCCACCGTTCAGCACCGCAGCTTCGCTGTAGTTGGCCCCTCCTCGGACATGGAATGCCTTCCGTGCTGGTTTTCGACGCCAGCTTATCTCTCTGTGTTCGTTTGTTTACTAAACAGCCTTAAAGACCGCATAATTTCCCACCAGTTCCGGGACATTGGATCGGGAGCCCCTGTGATGAGTTCGCCTCGAAGTGGCGCTTCGTAAGTTCCCAATTACAATAACATCAGCTACGTTGGCTGGGTGCAGACGAGAGAAATCGATGGGACACGATTGCTAATTGTGGGACACAGTAGCCAACAGTATAGAGCTGTCACCGTGTAATGTGGAGGACACGGGTTCGATCCTTCTCCCCTGAGACGGTCACTGTGTATGGACGGACCTTCAGCAAGTGCTCGCAATTTCTCAGCGCCATCGATTGATGCTTCGTCATTAGATAGTGGCGCCTAATAAATTGCGTTATAATAACCAAGCCATCTCGCTTGAAACCAGACTATTGCATCTTCCTAAAGAATTAGTCACGTAATTAATTGAATTAATAAATACATCGATCGTTGAAATCCACGGCGAAGTTCAGGATCTTGTCGTCAGGGCAATCGATGTCTAGAATTTTCGGTGTCTGAAAACAAAAACAAAACATAATAATAAATGATTGAGTGAAAATCAGAAAAGTAAATAAGAATGAACTTAAGAAAGCCATCCAATCTGCCTTCTTTCTTTGTCTCCTTCCCGTAAACTCTTGCAGCCTGTTCGATCGCAGTTTAGCGTTGCGCTTCTTGAAGTGGCGCTATAGAAATTGGTGATTATAGCCAATAATTTTCACAACGCCGTAATCACAACGTCCAACACATCCGTCGATGGTCACTTTCGTGTGAAATCGCAATTTAAATTAAAATCAATTGCAGAAGTTAGGTAGAAATCCTAAAGATGAGAGAAAACGGTTAGTTATGTGCAAGTTGTCATGAAAAGATTTTATTTCAATTACATTGAACCTTGTAGGTTAAGTACGTTGATAGGACAATGTAATTATATAAAAATCTAAAAATCACAAATTCTAATCCAAACCACCTTATGCCCTGTTTTCTCTTAAACTAAAATCGACAATATGGACCCTTTACACGTAAACGTCCACACTAAATGTCCAATAACTTATAAGTCTTACATGACGTGGGTTCTCGAGCAAAACAAACGGATCTCCGGTCTCTGCGTACACGTTCAACTGTCTGTCCGACTTACGGGCTTTTGCTCGAATTTCTTCGCTCTAAAAGAACGTTCAAACAATAAGACCTTTCACATAACGTATATTATAAGGTAAAATAAGACAAAGTAAAGTGAGTTACTTATGAACAGGGAAGGTAATATTTGGGATGGAAGGTAAGTTAAGGAATGGAAGGTATGGCATGGTATGGTATGGCATGATATGGTATGGTGTGGTATGGTATAGTATGACAGAGCAAGGCAAGTAAAGATAAGGACATGTAAAGCATAGGAAGTTGCGAGAAGGTATGAAGGTAACGCAAGGCAATGTAAATCTTTCGAATTTCTCAGCGACGCACAAAGGCAGGTGTCAGGCAGACCAGCTTACACATCGCAGGCTTTGTATAAAATCAAGTCCGCAAAAGTCCGGTTGTTTCGTCCGTTCCAGGTCAAAATCCTAGGAGGTCAAACCGAGGAGATAATCATGATAAAGAATTCTGCGGCAATTAACATTGCGCTTAGCAGCTTCTATCGCGCCTGCGTCTAGTGTGTAAGGCATCAACCGAACACGTAGTCGAGTCATTGTCTAGAAAATCAGACAGCGAAGCAGCTCATACATGGTAGATATAATAACATCACAGAAGGTAACTATACCTTAGTCTTTCGGCCTTTAATAGAGTTCAGTTCGCTTAGAATTGTGTAAGGCACAACCAGTCGAAAGTTATCTCCGAACACTGACAAAACGAAGACATAATTATGTTTGAATATCAATTAAATCTAATCGCTCGGCCCCGAGCTTCCGTTAATACTTTTCACTCAACTAACTCAAGTCTTCTTTCTTTAGCCGTGGCTGGGTTGGGAGCGCTCCTGAGTTAGGCCTATATTCATTCATTCAGACGATTTATATAGCACCTGTTCAAAAGCACTACTCAGAAGTACTCCCGACTCCAGCACGGCCAAAATAACAGTTTTTAGGTTAGTATAGAACGTGTCAGAGAGCGTTCTGGGAAGCAGGAGCAATTCCAAAGGCAGCCCATTCCAGACAGTCGGGCCTACCACGGTTCTGCTGTGCGAATAAAACGGCACTATGAGCTCCCAGCGGAGCGAAAGAAGCGACAGCGCTGGGCGCTTGATACGGGACAACAGAGGCCCCGTAGAGTTTGTAAATGGGCGCTATATAAATTTCCAGAATGAATGAACGCATTAATGAATATCGTAACACGAGTATGAGGCAATGTACTCAATTAGTTAGTGTAATTATTATCATCACTAACATAATCATCATCATCCTCTTCACCATCATTATTATTATAATATTTTCTTATTTTTTATTATTATCATCACCATCATCATTATCATCATCATCAGCATCATCATCATCATCATCATCATCATCATCATCATCATTGTCATTATTTATAACTATTATTACCATACATTTATTGAGCGCCGCTATCATATAACGAAGCATCAATCGATGGCGCTGAGCGTTAGTGAAGGTAACAACGAAGCCTCAGTTGATGGAAATGAGCAGTCTGTTGTAAGTGGGGGATTTGCTCAAGTTCCTACACTATAACCCTCTCCGAAGAGGGGAATTGAACCCATACTATCCACGGCGACCGCTTTAATGAATCGGCTACCACATTCCACAACGTAATATAACTTAAAGTGAGGTAAACAAGGGTAGGACAGGGCACTAATAATGTAATAGTAGTCACTTCGATAGCGCCACTTACGATCCATAGGCATCAACCGAGGTACGGTAAGGGTGTAGTAGACATTAATTGACTTGTCTATTATTTTCTGTATTATTTCATGTGTTTTTTATAAAGGAAAAAGAAGCTGGAAATAGTAAAGATCCCTTACTTTCGTAGAGCTGTTCTTTCAACCACTGTGATGACGTGATGATAAGTAGGTTCGTGTCGACAACAACGAAAGACATCTAAGGTACAAATGAACGAATAGACTCAATGGAAAACGAATAAACAGACAGAAAAGCTAGAACGAGATAAACAGATATTCAAATAACCAGGCAGACAAACAATGACAGACAATAAACAGGAAACATATTGAAAGATTGAAGGGACGGATAAACGGACAGACATCAAGACATACATAAAGACATCAAGACAGGCAAAAAGACTAGTGAGCTACCTGTATGTAATTTCCCGGTAATAGGCCTACTATGTAGCGACCGTGTGACTCGACCTCTCGAATGTCATTTGAAATTCAGAACCTCACAAATAGCCTTTCATGCAAAACTAGCCACAAATTCACATCAATAGCATATCGGAGCGCTTCTGAAAGGCTCATGTTGTGAGAAGCACTTTATAATTGGTCAAATACAAGACAATAGCCTACAATCAGTTGGCACTATGGAAGTCATTAGATTTGGAGTGGGACTCTCCAAAGGATCACGACTTCGAACACTGTTTTACTTGAAAAGACAATCGACTTTCGCCTAGTGCATTATGAAAACGGCGCTATAAAAATCAGACCAGAATAAACTAGATTCTTCTGGCGCCTTTACCGGAGGTGGAGTGGGGTCTGTCGAGGTGGAGGATCTCGTGAGGAGTCTCGTCTCACCGCCTTCCTGTAATCGGAAAAACAATAGTCCCTAATTCAAAATTGAGTGATTGATTGTCTAGTTGATTTATTGGTTCTTCCATTCATTCACGAACTGATTGACTGATGATTAATTGATCGATTGATAGTCAAATAGTCAAAAGGCTCATCCGTAGTTTAAGGCGCTGAAGTTTTCGTACGGAACCACGTTCATTCATTCATTCGAATCGAAAATTATATAGCGCCTCTTCCAGAAAACTACTTAGAGTGTGCTCCAGGTTCCAGCACGGCTAAAACGAACAGCCTTAACGTGAGAAAAGAATGTAGGAGAGAGGGTTCTGGGAAAGAGGTGAAGCTCCAGAGGGAGGCTATTTTAGGTCGAGTGACACACGACTGAGAAAGCGCGATTCTGCCTAGTTGAGGTACGAGCAAAAAGATTAGAAGGAGGCCCTCTTCAGAAGTGTGGAGGGATCGAGAATCCCTAGTGCTAAGGACAGGGCAACAGAGCTCGCAAGGATAGGCAGGAGCGAGGTCTAATACCACCACCACCACCACCATCACCACCACCAACCACCACCACCACCCACCACGAAGAACCACCACCAACCACCACCACCAACCACCACCACAACCACCAGCATAAAAAAGGAAATACATAATAACATGCCTACATAATAATAATATAATAAATAGTTTAAAACATACGTAAACAAAATAATAAGTTAAATAAATAGATAACAAATAATAATAATAATAATAATAATAATAATAATAATAATAATAATAATAATAATAATAATAATAATAATAATCTTCGTTAAGTCATTCAAACTTACATGAACGCTGTAGGATTATAAGTCATAGTATAAAAGGATGATCACAAGTTATTACAGGGGTCGAATTTATCTGTTTGGCAGCCTGCAAAGCGCTCATCACGTCCTACTGCTAATTCTGCTAAAGCCACCAGGCGAATGAAAGGCTGAGTTGACCTCTGTACGTACAAACAAATTAATATTTAAAAATTCAATAATAAATCTATATTAATAAACAAATTAATGCATCTATAAAAAATATTATAAAATTATACACAAGTTAGCATAAGTAAATGAATATATATATAATACATATACATGTATAATATATAAACGTTCGTACATAGATAAATATGCATAAAATAATAAAGAAAGAAATAATTAAATAATATATATAAATAAGACCTTTACCGTGGCGCACACAACCGGTGGGACTTCAGCTGCAATCCTCCTGCCTTTCGCAGGTTTCTTTGCAGCGACGTCCTTTCCCTTTCGCTTTCTCGATAACAATCGACCATCGCTTCCCGAAGGCCTGGTGTCACTCTCATACGTCAGAGTACTGGATGCCATTCCGTAACTTTGTTCATGGTTAGTCTGTATGGACTGAAGATCAAGTGAATATTCATCAGAGTTGATGACTTGAGTAGGCTTTTGACGGCCGCATATGAAGCGAACTCGTTTCGGAAGATATTTAAGGATCTCTACGACCTCGAGGTGATTAAGGCCGTAGAGAACCATGCCATTCGCCTGTAAATGTAATTATTATTATTATTATTATTATTATTATTATTATTATTATTATTATTATTATTATTATTATTATTATTATGGATTTATTAAGCTCCACGATCTAACAACTAATCATCATTCGATAGTGCTGAGCAATTGTGATGGAAGACTTGCTCAAGGTCCCTACACAGTAACCGTCTCGGAGAGGAGGATCGAAACGGGACTCTCCGCGTCGTTTAAGGGGACGGGTCGGTATAGTCTGCCTCTGTTGCCGATCGGTGTACCTTTGGAACTGGAGTTATGTTACTCATTTGCCACTGAGGGGATCAAGTGAGTTTCTGATGGCCAGGTTGAAGAGGCATGTGATGGGTTCTGTCAATACAGGTGTTGTCCTACTCAAGAGCCAAAGGTGGCATCTCATCCGGGCCAGTGGCTGTCCGTCCAATAGCCTCCAGCATCACGAAGATGTTGTACTCGAATGGCTGCTTCAGTGACGTCACCGGTCTCTATGCAGGTTGTGAAAACATTCCTTTCTTCTTAAAACTGAATTAATATTCCCGCGTTACCGAAGATAAAACCTTGTACCAATTAACTTGAATAATATTCCTCAATATAAGGACCTTCCTTTGGCCGGCTTGAGAGTTAGAAAAAAATGAATGTTGCATTGAAAACTGGTCTAATATTAACGAAAAAAATTCATACTGACAGCAACAACAACAGAGTAAAAATGTTGCGACAGTTCTTCTTAAAAAGCAATTGATCAATCCTTTACTGAAAAGCCTCTTTCCTGTTAAATCGTGTAGAAACAGCGATGTAAATATCTTCCTTCAGCCCGTTTGAAAGCTAGAAATAGCGACAGCATCGCATAGAAAACGCATAATGTAGCCTAAACGAAAAAACTCGTACTGGCAGCCACAGCAACGGCGTCATCAATTATAGTCAACGAATAGGGCCCGGTGTCTCTTTAAGAGTCCTCAATATGTACGATGACCTACGGTCACCTACCTGCAGCAATTCATCTCCGCTTCGTAGGCGATTGTCTTTGCCGACAGGGCCAGCTCTGACGATCGATTTCAGGTAATGGTGCGGATCACGTGCAATGCCCTTCTCGATGACGACCGTGCCTTCGAGACTTATACCAAGGCCACCGCCTTCTCTGAATCTTGTAACATCAGCCACCTTAAGAAAAGGAGAACGTGATATAGCTGTTGGCGACCTCTGATTTCGCTCTCTCATTCGCTCAAGCATTCAAAATATAGCCTACACAAATGCGCTACAGGGTCGAAAATAGCGTGTTTTATGAAACACAGTGTTCAGTTGAAACCTTTGCAAACTAATCTTTGGTGAATTTTTCACCCCGCGCTCAGTATTTTTGGTGCAGTGTTTCACAACTTTGAAGCCATGCCATGATCTCTGGTTTATTTGTTTGTTTGTTTGTTTATTGTACCATTTGAACCATTTTTTACATTCAAAATTACAAGTACATAGACAGCAATCAGATAAAACAACTAAATCAACTAAGAGCACATTAGAGATTAACAGTATGTGAACCAACATTATGTGTGTATGCGAGTAATTTACAAATGATTCATGGGGAGATGAAGATTGGACAGCTTATCTAGTCTTCCCCATTGTTACCGATCACAGAAATACATCAACAAAATGTATTGAATTAACAGGCTATGGAAGCTGTACAGTTGTCACTTAGTAACAGTATTCATAGTTCAGTGGTACTTAGTACTGGTCAATCAGAGAAGTCTTATATACACACTTGAAGATAGCCTCCAATCAAAGAGCGTAGTTCCCGTATACAAGGATCAATAGAGTTCCACAACTGCGGTCCTTTTATTCTGACCGAGAAACATCTAGCATTTATCCTACCTTTTTCTGTTCTGTAGTTTTGTTTATGTCTGGTATTATAATCATGCACATCAGTAATCACTGTAAAGTATGAGTTGAATAAAGCTGGAAGAGTGCCAATGTGGTGTCGGTACATTAACATTGCAAGTTGAAGTTTATATATGTCATAAATAGTTAAAAAGGTTTAAGGACTTAAATAGGTGGCAACTCTCTGCTAGATAATGAGCTCCACTGATGACTCTTATTGCCCTTTTTTGGAGGATATATAGAGGTTTGAGCATATTCTGATACTCACCTGCCCACACCACAGTTTAAGTAAGGCAGTAGAAGAGTAGTGTATAATAACTTGAGAGAGTGAGCTGGTAAGGACCCCTTAAGTCTGTGAATGATCCCCACAGTTTTGGCTACTTTGCTCTTCACATGCTCCACATGCTCCTTCCAAGTAAGGTTCTCGTCAATGATAACCCCCAGAAATTTGACTTTAGAGACTCTGCAGTGTCTGCACAATTGAACATTATCTATAGTTAAAGTAGGGTTAAATGTATTAGGTATCCTTGACTTTTAGCTTTTAAATAAAACATAGTTTGACTTCTTTATGTTCAGTGATAACATGTTCACTTGGAACCAGCAGGATAATTTATTAAGCTCCGAATTCATAATTTGGAATAGTTGATAGTAGTTTTTCCCCATTATAAAAGCCGAAGTATCATCTGCAAAAAGTATCAGTTGCAGGGTGGAGGAGAAGGTAGTAATGTCATTATGTAGATGAGAAATAATAAAGGTCCCAATCTCTTCCTATATGATTTCTGCTTGCTTTCGTATCTTTATCTTACTTATTTTTGATGCAAAGTCACGTGCTGATGTCATACTTAGGCCATTTTAGTTGATAATTAGCGTGTAAGATTTCTCGACGGTTATCTGTCGCTAATGCTGTGAAAATTACATCAACATGCATTGAAAATTATGACAATGATGATGATGATGATGATAATGTAGAATTTGATGACAGTAGCGACAAAACAAATGGGCAGTTGCAAAGGTCACTGCCATAGATGCAAACGACAGAAGGACGATAAAACCAGTATTCGTTTTCATAATTATGTGTGGCAACTTTGTCTGTGGGAAGTATGCAACAAAACGTCACTTAGCGTCGATTACTGTAGCACCGATGTTTGTTCGGACAGTTGACATTATTTAGGCTTCTTACTTCTTAGTTTTGCAATGTTATGTTGAAATTTATGTCAGACGCCTGAAGTAGTATGGGGTGACAATTCACTCAGGTTAGCTAATAATAATTATGTGATATTTTTATAGGTTAACCTGAGGATTAAGTGTGCAGTGCGTAGCATGCATTTTTGGAGCGATTTGCTACATACGATTTCGGTCTAATAGACATAGGTCTGCGGGAAATTTTCCTTACCAGTTCAAGGACAGTTTAAGAAAAACAGTGCAGTTGACCGTTTTAAATACCGGGTGGCCCATTAAAAACGTTCCCAAACTTTCTTAACCTGGCAATTAAACAATTTTAAAGTATATTGAATCATATTATATCAAACTAATCATAATTCATAGTTGTACAGCACAGCCAAAATTTATCGCAAAATACTCAACAGTTTGAGAGAAATTGTTGTTAGAACTGTATGACCCACGGTCAAAATTTTGCACAGTTGTTCACGATGACGTTTTACGCGAACAGATGTTTAATTGATCCTCCGCTTCTCTTGTAACGACCCGTAAACGCTGTTTCCACTGTCCTATTGACTTCTGTATCTGTGTGTCGTCTAATAGAGACCATTAATTTTTTTAGCGAAACGACTAGTCTCGTGATAAAGTCTTTCTGGCGCAATTGAAGGCTTTCGTTCATTGCTAGAGCCGTAAACGCCGCTATTCTGTCTGTTAAGAGGTATTTCCAGTGTGAAATCCTTCTCATCTGTAAAGACTATGCCTCGCCAACCCTTCTCCTCAAATGATATCTTAATAACAGCGAGATCATCATTTGAAAACACCATGTTTAATGTTTACTACTTCGAGGACTAGTTTAATCAAGATACTGTCGTTACTTCGCGGCGAAATAAATGATGTAGTTTTGTGCAAAATTTGTGAACAGGTATGACATCATAACCTTGCCGCAGGGTGTGACTTAATAAACGTATTCCCTTGAAATTTGAGATGTGTGCACAGAAATAATTGCTTAACATTTTGGTATAAATTAAAATATGATATCTCTGAAATTAGATCTTTGCCCGGTTAACAAAGTTTGGGAACGTTTTTATTGGGCCACCCGGTATAACAGGCACTGCGTACATATAATTATAGGTTATAATATATATATATAATATATATATACAATGATACATCCACACATACAAATATGCCTACATGCATACTGCTTATCCACCATTGGCTGACTCAATTCATATCTATAATTCTTAACAGACTGATCTTCTGGATATTGACCTGACTACGGCTTGGCTTTCGTGCACCATTGGTTGATGTCACCTTGTGCATTAGACGCTGCCGCAATAGAACTTACTAATTAATAACACTAATAATAATTCAATCCTCCCAGACACTAACGATGATGTCAGCACTGTCTCCGACTATCTCCTGCCACTTCAAGGTCATCAGTTCCATCTCCGTCTCAAAATCTTCCTCTGCAACGAAAAAAGTCCATCAACACACGATGAACAGCAACGATAACAATAGGCCCTAAAGTAAGGCGAGGTAATGTAAAATAATAATAATAATAATAATAATAATAATAATAATAATAATAATAATAATATTAATAATAATAATAATATTAATATTAATATTAATATTAATAATAATGTTAATAATAATAACAATAATAATAAGGTAAAGTAGGTTAAATTAAAGTAGGACAAGTTAGGGTAGGTCAAGATAACGTTGAGTAGAGTACCATGTGTGAGCTAATACAACGTCAGGTGAGATCGAGTCAGTTAAGATCGAATGAGTATAAGATCAGCTGGTAATCCTGGGCTCAGATAAGATCGAGACCTGACAAGATCATTATCATAATGATCAACCAACTGACCTTCCGATCCACTGGTTTCGTCATGTGGCAGCACGTCAGTCGGAGGATGTGATGAAGACGTAGGCCTGCTTGGGCCAGCACACATCGACGTCTCCGATCGACTTTCTCCTTCAGACTGCTCCTGTCAAAAGAACAAACGCCATCGTCGTCACTACAATCATCATCATCGTCGTCAGCGTCATCGCCATCATCAACACCACTATTAAGATATCATCAGCAGCATAAATAAAGAAATACATAGGCCTAATAACAGGCCCCCATAATAATAACATAATAAATAATAAAAAAAACATACATAAACAAATAATAGGCCTATTTAAAATAAATACATAATTAACGGACGTAATTCAAAAATAAATAATGCATATATATAAAATGAACATATGCATATATACATACAAGTTAACGCATAAACATGTATACATAAACATGTATAAATATGTACATATATATATAGGTTAATACATAGATAAATATATATATATAATAAATAATTAAGTAATAAATAAATAAAACAGACTATACTAGGGTCTTTACCTTGGCACTTGCAGCCGAAGACGCTGCAGTTGAAGGGACAGCCGTTTCTTTACTCACATCTCCAGCCAGTCGGGCGCTAAGACTTTTATTCAGCCAAAGTTTGTTGCTCTTTCGCTCTTTGAGCAAGCGCCCATCGTCTCCACCCACTCTATTCGCGTCATTGATTGTGCTGGAGCGGGTCTGTCTAGTGCTAGAAAAGAAATAGGAACAATTGACCGTGATTTTGATCGTGCTGTGATTGAAAAATTCGACACTGGATCTAATCTAATCTAATCTAATCTAGTATGAGCATTTGTGTGAACGTGTTTGTGTGAACGTATGAATGTATGTATGTATGTATAATGTATGTATGTATGTATTTATGTATGTTTGTATGTATGTATGTATGTATGCATGCATGTATGTATGTATGTATGTATGTATGTATGTATGTATGTATGTATGTATGTATGTATGTATGTATGTATGTATGTATGTATGTATGTATGTATGTATGTATGTATGTATGTATGTATGTATGTATGTATGTATGTATGTATGTATGTATGTATGTATGTATGTATGTATGTATGTATGTATGTATGTATGTATGTATGTATGTATGTATGTATGTATGTATGTATGTATGTATGTATGTATGTATGCATGTATGCATGTATGTATGTATGTATGTATGTGTGTATGTATGTATGTATGTATGTATGTATGTATGTATGTATGTATGTATGTATGTATGTATGTATGTATGTATGTATATATGATGCATTTTTATAAACCCCAAATACATAATCTAACCCATTACCCATTAAACTAAATTTATTCATATAACATCCTTATGATGAAAGTTTTCTAACCAATCTATTAGCGTTTGGGACTTCTCGGTCGTGTGCTCTTGTGACAAACTGTGAAACAAGTCTCCAATGATGAAGTCATGACAAACAGTCAAACTAATCTCCAACATAATGTCAGTGATGAAGTCATGACAGTGAAACAAGTGTGTAACCTAATGTCAGTGATGAAGTCATGACATCAGTGAAACAAGTTTCCAAGCATGTCAATGATGAAGTCATGACAAACAGTGAAACAAGTTTCCAATCATGTCAATGATGAAGTCATGACAAACAGTGAAACAAGTTTCCAATCATGTCAATGATGAAGTCATGACAAACAGTGAAACAAGTGTGTAATGTAATGTCAGTGATGAAGTCATGACAAACAGTGACACAAGTGTGTAATGTAATGTCAGTGATGAAGTCATGACAAACAGTGAAACAAGTTTCCAATCATGTCAATGATGAAGTCATGACAAACAGTGAAACAAGTGTGTAATGTAATGTCAGTGATGAAGTCACGACAAACAGTGAAACAAGTGTGTAATGTAATGTCAGTGATGAAGTCACGACAAACAGTGAAACAAGTGTGTAATGTAATGTCAGTGATGAAGTCACGACAAACAGTGAAACAAGTGTGTAATGTAATGTCAGTGATGAAGTCATGACAAACAGTGAAACAAGTGTGTAATGTAATGTCAGTGATGAAGTCATGACAAACAGTGAAACAAGTGTGTAATGTAATGTCAGTGATGAAGTCATGACAAACAGTGAAACAAGTGTGTAATGTAATGTCAGTGATGAAGTCACGACAAACAGTGAAACAAGTGTGTAATGTAATGTCAGTGATGAAGTCACGACAAACAGTCAAACAAGTGTGTAATGTAATGTCAGTGATGAAGTCATGACAAACAGTGACACAAGTGTGTAATGTAATGTCAGTGATGAAGTCATGACAAACAGTCAAACAAGTGTGTAATGTAATGTCAGTGATGAAGTCACGACAAACAGTCAAACAAGTGTGTAATGTAATGTCAGTGATGAAGTCATGACAAACAGTGAAACAAGTTTCCAATCATGTCAATGATGAAGTGTACAAAAAGTCAAGCATTTCAATAATATTACTGATGATTAAACTATAGAGTTCGTCATTATGTTCCATATTATAGGCCCCAAATAGATTATCTAACCCATTACCCATGAAACTAAATATATATATAACTGCGCTGTACATTTACATGTTATGCAATTGAAATCTTAACTACTAACAGAACAGACAGCCTGCAATACAAACAAGTCTGCAACCAAATGTCAGTGATGAAGTCATGACAGTGAAACAAGTCTCTGATCTAATGTCAGTGATAAAGTCATGACAAACAGTGAAACAAGTGTGTAACGTAATGTCAGTGATGAAGTCACGACAAACAGTGAAACAAGTGTGTAATGTAATGTCAGTGATGAAGTCACGACAAACAGTGAAACAAGTGTGTAATGTAATGTCAGTGATGAAGTCACGACAAACAGTGAAACAAGTGTGTAATGTAATGTCAGTGATGAAGTCATGACAAACAGTGAAACAAGACTGCAGATAGGCATAAAGTCAGCAGAAAATCCATCAAGAACTCACTAGAACTGTTCAACCGGCAGCTGTTGGAAAACATAAGAACTTCAAAAACTCCTAAATGTAAAGAAGCTTAAGAAGACATACAGTGTGAGAAGTGAAATTCCTGAAATGTTCTGGCTCGTTTGTGGGGAAACCTTTGAGGAATCCTGGATACAGTGCCAAGGTTGGGTGCACAAATTCTGCACTCAACTGGATGATGGAGACTTCTAGCTCTATGACAACTTTAAAAAAAACTAGACCTAGTCTACTAACGTCGGACAATTTTTGCCCTTTTCAATTAAGTCACCTAGGCTAGGACCCTAGATTAGTTGTGGCTCTTTTCTATTTTAAAATTTGGTGTTTTTTCGAAGTAAACTTACTAATACTGAGACAAGGGTGAGTTGTGTTGTTGTATAAAAAGTTGTTAATGTTGAACTGTGTTGTTGCATTAAGAGAGGGTTGATACTGAGCTGAAAGCCGAGAATCAGTGTTATAATTATTGTAAAACTGATCACATTGAGCATATAAGGCTAAATAACAGTGTTACATTAAAAACAGTACTTATGTTAGTGTTGAGCACAGTGTTGTTATGTTATTCTGTCAAAAACTGACATAGGCTACAAGGTTCTATAGGCTATGTAATTACTATTATGTCCCCCCTGGACAGATCGTGAATTTTCTAGTTGGGCATTAATTTGTTTTGTGCTCTTGACAAGTTGTTTATTTTAAGTTTTCAGATACAGCAGAATCTGTGCTAAGCTTATATAATTTTGTTGCATTTATTTGCTCAAGAAATAAAGCATTTGGGATTAAAACACCTGGCGTCTATTTTTGATTTTCGCTATTGTTTTGGACGATATCTAGACGTCGGCACTATGTCAGGTTGACGGAAATTGGTTAGCGTCATCCTCTTACTGGACGATAACTAGATAGCGTCATCCTCTTACTGGACGATAACTAGATAGCGTCATCCTCTTACTGGACGATAACTAGATAGCGTCATCCTCTTACTGGACGATAACTAGATAGCGTCATCCTCTGACTGGACGATAACTAGATAACGTCACCATGGCGATAGATGAAAAATCAAGACGGTAACTGAAAATATGACAAAATTAGGATAAAACTACTTTTTGTAACGCATAAGGTGCAGTCATAAAAACACTTATATTCGTCAACTGAAGGTGCGAGCGGGTTTTTAGTCACTGCAAAATTTGAGAGTCACAGGTGAAATGTTTATATTTTTAAATCCTTGTCGAACGCTTAAAAAATCTCGCTTATGACGGTAAATGGCACTTTCACCCCTACCTTGCTTCAGAATCAGCGTGCTTTCGTTTCCTTTCAGCTTTTACAGATTGCCAAAACGAACTACGGCGCTTTCGATCCATTTTTCCTTGTCCAAAAACCTTTTACGACGGCAAAGAACCAACAACTTCTCACAACAATAATAAATAAAACGAATAATTACGTCACGCAGAATAGCGCGTAGGCAAGCACGTGACCTAATACAATTAAATATGATATTGGAAAAGGCGTTATACACAGACCAAACGAACACATACATGCATAGGCTTGTCTGTCTGTATGTCTGCCTGTCCGTCTGTTTGTCTATATGTTTTCTGTCCGTCCGTCTTTCCGTACGGCAGTCCGTCCATCATGTATCTCTGTCTGTTCGTCCATATGTCTGTCTGTCTGCCCGTGTGTCGTCTGTATACAGTCCCCGTTTTAATTAAACAATTTCTCTCGGTTTCTGTCGATAGTAAAGTATTTGGTTCTTTTTTATAGCTCCTTTTTGATTGACCTCTTTTCCGTCTAGATCTGGCAGCGTCTATACTGAATCGTTTTAAGCGACTGTAGGCCTATAACTGTAGCTTCTGTCTTAGCCGTTATTAAGGGGGTGTTGGTTTCGATGTTGGTATAACATTGGTTTCTCTGGGTTGGTTTGATTTTTTGGTGCGTTAGTTTTAAATGGAATCAGTTGGGTTTGGGTTGGATGTTCGCAGTGTTGTTAAAAGTATCGGGCAAATGTACCTACTAAGTAAAAGTAAAAGTAAATAGGACTTTACGAACTTAAGTAAAAGTCAAAAGTACTCGTCAAAAAAGTTACTTAGGTAAAAGTAAAAAGTATTCTTCCAAATATTACTTTTAAAGTAAAAAGTAAAAGTACTGAGTCTTAATTGGACCCAACTTTTACTCCCAAGAAGACTAATTTAGTAATTTTTCAAAATGCATTAAATCCAGAGCGTTTATTTTTTTATTATGGTTAAACTGGTACAGCTAAAGAAAATGTGTCTAATAGCTGCGCACTTGCACGAAATTGGAGTAGGTCTCCTCAATCTATTAAATAGTTCGTTCAAACTAGGCCAGGCTGCAATGCTGTACACAGTTTTATTCTTTCTCGTAAAGAATTCTGCAGCATCATCTTCATCGTTAACATCTGCAGTCATTTGCATTTACATGTAATTGGCCATGGATGTTCGAAATTGTAAACGGATAATTGAAAGAGTTTAGGGATAAATTTAATAAATGTGCAAACAGTGGCGGCGCCAGAGGGGCTTTTTCCCCCTAAATGCAATTCAGCCGGAAAAATTTGTGAGCTTTAGCCCCCCCCACCTGAAATCCTGGCGCCGCCACTGTGTGCAAACAATGTTCACTTTTTCGTAAGACAATTTCACAATAAGTCTTATTTTCCAAGCTGCGCAGGAACTACCGCCACAAGTCACATGTTTTGGTTGAAGCAACGGGGTTGAAGCTTGTCAATTGGTCACAGATAGAAATTGCCAGTCTATGAATAGATTTCCATTCGCGCTCGCGCTGCGATTTTAACTCTTTCCATGGCTCTTTCAGCTTCTCCCTTTGTTAAAATAATGTTATAGCGCAATTCTGAGTAACGAACGAAGTAACGAATATTACGTCAATTGTAACGAAGTAAAAGTACCGAAAAATGGTTTAAATGTTACTTCGTTACAATTAAAAGTATTTTCGCTTGGTACTACTTCGTTACAAGTAAAAGTACTGAAACTTTTACTTAAGTAGACTACAGTAACGCGTTACTTTTACTTCGTTACTTTACAACACACGAACATCCAGTTCGTGGTTTTAAATTTGGAGGGGTATAGTTTAATATGGTGTCTAAATACTCAGAAAAGTCAATTGCACTATCTTCGTATTTGAACCGGTGACACAAATATAAGGTGCTAGTCTGCTAGAACGAAAACGTGTGTACATGTAGTTGAGTTGAGTGAATCTCTAAAGAATTCATAATACACACTCGGACACACCGACAAGTCAACTAGACAGTTTGTGTCCGAAAAAGCAATATTTTGGGCCCTGTTTAAATGTGTGAAGATATTCATTTCTCAGTCTGTCTTTTCTTCATCTTTCATAAACAGTGCAGGCAGGGTCTGTGGAGGGGGAGACGTGTGTGTGGCGCTTGAGTTTGTGTTCGTGTGCGTGTTTTTGCACATGGGAACATTCTTCTGGTGTCTGTCTATGTGTCTGTCAGTGTGTCTATAGATGTGTCTGTCAGTATTTCTACGTGTATGTCTGTCTATGTGTATGTCTGTCTATGCGTGTACCGGCTATTTTAAACTATTGTTTTTATCTGTGTCGTGCTAGGCTTAGTAGAATATTGCACCGCATGAAGTACTATTGAAAGTCATAAACATTAGGCATGTTTTGTAGAAAAGTTTACGATTATATAAAACATCCAGACAAATTATGTTCACAACACAAATAGATCCTAGCGCCACTCTTCTAGTTAAAATTCACTGCAAATTAGCTAGCTTATACTGAACACTGCATTAATTAACTAGTTAAGACTTAAGTCAACAATAAATTTGATAAGCCGTAAATCCGCTAAAATGTGCCTGTCAATATGTTTGCCTGTTCAGCCGGTCGTTTCTCTTACTGACTAAAATGTTGCTGAAGGAATTCTAAAACGAGTCTAGAAGAGCAGATGATGATGATGATGATGATGATGATGATGATGATGATGATGATGATGATGATGATGATGGATGATGATGATGATGATGATGATGATGATCCCATGATGATCGTGATGATGAGAATGATGATGATGATGCCTTATGATGAACATGATGATCTTGATGATGATGATGATGATGATGATGATGATGATGATGATGATGATGATGATGATGATGATGATGATGATGTCTCTGTCTATCAATCACCTCTGTTGTCTTTTGGGTAAATCGAATACGTGGGCGTCAAATAAATAACTGTGGGTCTTAGACGGTGCTAATTATTTGGGGTGGGGGGAATGTGAGGATGTGGGTCGGGTAGGAGTTAATTATATGCCCGTCCTCTTTCTCTTCGATTTCGTTCGTTTAGGTGAAGAGGAGGGAGGGAGCATAAACGGAGGAAGGGAGGGAGGAAGGAAGGATGGGTGGGTCCCAGAGGATCGTTTGATGAGAATGCTGGGAAGGCCTTAATTAACATCTTCCTCTTCCTCACTTCGCCCCTCCTACTTTTCCCGTCCCTGTCTCTGTCATCCTCCCTGTCTCCCTCTCTCGGTCTCTGTCTGTCGCTCCACCCTACACCGGGTCACGTCTGTTCGGCCTGTCCAGCTGTTGTCCACTCTTCGTTTGAGGACCATCGACCACTTTTCTAGCCGTGGCTGGACTGGGAGCGCCTCTGTGTAGGTCTCTTGAAGAGGTGCTATATAAATTCTCGGAATGAATGAATGAGTCGAACCCCACTCCATTACCTCTAGGTCCCAAAATCCACTGAGGTGAAGTGTGTGTGGGAGTCAATCGTCTGTCTCTCTTCGTCTGTCTTTCTGTCTGTCTGTCTGTCCACCTATCGGTCTGTCTGTCTGTCTGTCTCTGTCTGTATAGTAGGTGCATGAAATCTGTCTGAAACGACAGCGGTTGAATGCTTTTGTGAAGGCTGCTGGAGAAGTCACTTCTTTGGTTTTGCCATTGAATTTCTGAGTTTGTGCAGTATGTTCATTTACGTTTTGAATGTGGCAAATTACTTACTTACTTACTTACTTACTTACTTACTTACTTACTACGTTTCTCACTCGGTCTAAAAGTCCTCGGGTTGACATCTAAGGTTATTCTCATCAAATCTTTTTCTTTAGTCGTGGCTGGACTGGAACCGCTCCTGAGTAGGTTCTGAAGTGGTGCTATATAAATGCTCAGACTAAATGAATGAATGAATTTCTTGGTAGAAATTTAAGACACAAAACACGGCGTGTGTGTGTCCACAGTTTAACGGCAGCTTATATGACAACAGAGGCCGTGGCCGCCGACAAAGATTAGTTTGTAGCATTTTACAAAACACGGCCTTTTTTACTAGCTGTCTTAAAAAATTGCAGTGTTTGAGGAAGGTGTTTAAGGTCGATGCTTTTGCGATGTTTACTAAGATTGTTCGAAATCAGCCTCTGTCAAAGCGGCGCTGAACTTAAGCAGCTAAGATTAGGTGTCATCTGTTGGTCCTCTGATCAAGCGAAGAAACTTACCAATACTATGCTTATAAGTCTGACAGTTTTCCTTTCGTTTGTTTGTTGTTTGTCCGTCCTATTAAAGGCTCGCGAACGGAACGCTCTAGCGATTTTTAAATTTTAGAACACTTTCTTAATTGAATTTCTACGTTAACTTGACTACTCTCAACTCACGATAATTAAGTTACTTGAAATTCCGATATTATGGGCATTTTTAATTTCGATGTGGTCATTTATTAAAAGCAACTCAAAACTCGCCCATGCAACATTTTAGCAATACCAAATGGGTCTAGGAGATTCCCCGGACATTCCCCTCTGACATTTCCCCCGAAGTTAGACTGATGAAAATAATTCTTTACTTTAATAGAAGCTGGATTAATGAAAGAAATTATTTGCTTAAATAGGCCTAGGCCTAGAATCTGGATTGGTGCAACAAATTCTTTGCTGATACTATGATAGGCCTATAGATATTGGACTGATGAAAATAATTGTTTCCCTAAGTAGAAGTTGAACTGATGAAAGAAATTCTTTGCTTAAATAGAAGTTGGATTGATGAAACTAATTCTCTGCTTCATAAGTTGGACTGAAGCGAGAACGTCTTTGTTTAAATAGAAACTGGATTAATTACAATAAGGCCTATCATGGATAATGGCGGACTGCCTACTTACCGAGAAGGCCTAAGTGATGTTCCGGAGAATGACCGGATATCGAAATTTTTAACGAAATTTCTGATTCGAATTTCTACCTCAAAGCAATTATTTTCAGCTCACAATTTACTTTCAATTCGACAATTCCATGGACTTTTTCGTTGATTTTTAAGACCATAGTGCAAATCAAGCGGCAAGGTTCGTTTACCTTAGAGCTACACGGAAGCAGATTTGATAGGTGGCGGACATTAAATTCAAACGCGAAACGGCACAGCCGCTTGGACACAGCTAGGTTAGGGTGACCAGGGTGACCATATTTTGGCCATCAAAAACCGGGACACTTTTATTAAACTAAAAGTTGTAATAACTGCAGTTACTAGCCCATATTATACTTAAAGTATCGGTATATATTATATTATATAATATATATATATATATATATATATATATGTCCGCCATAGCTAGGTTTAAATATTCAATGGCTGTTTCACATAAACTTTGTGTTGCTTCAATGAATTGTTCAGTAACAAGCCTCTCATTCGCGTCCAGTTGAACAGTCCCCTGATCTTTGACCTGGTTAAACCGTAGTTTACGTTGCTAAATTATTTCACAAGAAAATACGTTGCTAAATTATTAACTGTTAGGCCTAGCCTATATAAGAAAACATTCGACAATTTCGGTGCTTTTATGGTGGAAAATTTCCATAACAGTCATCAATCCAACTTCCACGTTCACGGGATTGAAACCTTCGTCTTATTTTCGCAACGTAAACTCATCGACGGAAGCTTATAGTCCGTCGGCAAATGTTAAGAATTTACTTTTTGTAAAAATTTTGGGTATAATCTTGGCAACTATGTTTTTTTACATCTACATACCTCACTGATCATGAAAAATGATGTTGCCAGTTTTTCTTTTTGGTCCCGGGTAGTTTTGAATACGTTCAAAACTTCTATGAAAAACACATGAAAAATTTAATGATATAGTACAGGCAATCTAGCTCAAGTATACATTGAACCTGGGCAAAATTGCTTCAGAAGCCTGTTAAACGGTTTCCTGCTCAGTTTCCATTGCTGAATAACATATCCAAAATGCCCTAAAATTCCACCACGGGATCACCCCCAAAAATGCATTTTAACCAAGATGGCGGCCAATATGGCCGTCAACACAGAAAAGAGTATATATCAGGTCATAGGTAAGCTAGAATAATAAATGAAGCGTCAATTTTAATAATATCAATGTCAAGGAATCGATTTATCATAGTGACAATAGTGTCGCAATGTTACTAAACAAGATGGCGGCCAATATGGCCGACAAAACAGAAAAATGTATATATCGGGTCGGAGGTAAGCTACAATAACAAATGAAGTGTCGAATTAAATATTTACATGGCCCAGAAATCGATTTATTGTAGTGGCAATAGTGTCGGAATGCTACTATCCAAGATGGCGGCCAATATGGCCGCCAAAAACAGAAAAATATGCATATATCGTGTTAGAAGTAAGCTACAATAACAAATGCAGTGTCGAATTTACTATTTTCAAGGTCAAGGAATCGATCTATCGTAGTGGCAATAGTGTGGGAATGTTGCAATACAAGATGGCGGCCAATATGGCCGCCAAAGCACAAAAATAGGTATATCTCTGGAAAACTATTGTAGCGCTCGCAACAGCAGAAGCAGATCCTAGGGTTTTGACTTTGAAGGTGTTTTGGTGTTTTTTGGATTGTAGCATTCCCGCACTATTGCGACTTCGTTTGTTGTTGTAGCATGCTTTGTCATTCATTCGTTTCTGGAATTTGATATAGCGCCGCTTCAAGAGACCTATTCAGAGGCGCTCCGAGCTCGACTACCGCAGTAACAATTAAACTTTAGCATCTTATAAAAATGCATAGCTTGGCACATCTACTGAATGGCAAACCACCGCGCAATCAGGGCGGCAATGTATGTAGGCCTGCATCTCATCAGCATAGAGCCTAGCTGGTGCAGAAACCCACATGACGCCATCAAGACCCCAATACCAGACGTATAGATAGTAAAAGCAGTGGGCGCAGCACTGAACCCTGTAGGACACCAAAAGTGGCATAAACCCAGCTGGACCTGCAGAAGCCAAAGACTACACAGTTATATTGCAGGCTGTCTGTTCTGTTAGTAATTAAGATTTATGTCTTCTGTCATTTGTGTTCTTGTGAATTGTTTCCATTGCATAATTGTATACTGTAACCGGTTGCGGTTTGTCAACTGGATTGTTTGAATAAACGAAAATATTATTATTATTATAATATAGTGCGCTCTGACATGAAGTAGCGAAGCCACTCTAGCGGTTTGTCTGTCAGTCCAAAAGAAGCAAAAATTCGTTGAAGGAGTATACACACGATGGTCAACAGAACCATAAGCTGAGCTGACACCGAAGAGGGCCAAGAGAGAGATCTCTCCGACATCCTTGGAGCCATAGAGGTCAGACAGATAATAGGTTCTCCATAGAGTAATTCTTCCTAAAGCCAGATTGCCAGATTACTGGGAGGGAAGCAAGCCATTTATATCTAGATAAACAATCAGCTGATTAGCAACCGTACGTTCCAGAACCTTAGAAAGAAATGTCACATTTGCAATCGAGCTGTAGTTTGCTGAATCACTTCAATCCAGCCCATCCCTCTTCAAGACTGGGTGCAGGATAGATCGTTTCTGTGAGGCCTGCAGATACGTCTCCCGGATCGAGAGGTTGCACTGCATGGTGAAGATTGGGAGTGAGACGTCGACGAGCTCCTGTACAAGAAACATGGGTACAGGATCTAGCTCGCACGTTTTTGGCGCGGAGGTTAAAATGAGCACTCGTGGCTCAGCACTCGTGACCTCGCAAAAAGTAGAAAGGCGACAGTTTGTAGGTGGATAGTCCGGCGGGGAAGCACTGAAGCAGAGGAGATGACAGTTTATAGGCGGATAGTCCGGCGGGGAAGCAGAGGAGGTTACCTGACGGATAGAAGAAATCTTGGCTGATAGTTTCTCCAGAAACTTGTCGGCAGTAAAAGGCGGCGGAGTCTGTGACCGTTGACTACCCGACTGTTGGCCAAGCATGTCATCGAAGGTATAGTCCAGACTTGACGCCAAAGAGCTTAGCATTAAACCACGGCGAGCGGGGGAAGTGAGGCGTCTTGACTTAGCGAGCTGGGAGGAATGTGTCTAGTAGCTCAGTCATCACAGCCTTGTCAGTACTGTTGTCAAACAGCGCAGAGACAGTCCACTTAGAGTTTCCTCAGTATCGTTGAGAAGATGCATGTCCCGACGAGCAGCTCCAAAGGCTTACCTATCCACGCTCTGAGCTGAGATATACCTATTTTTGTATGTTGGTGGCCATTGGACGCCATCTTGGATAGTAGTATTCAGACACTATTTCCACGACCATAGATCGATTCCTTGACCTTGAAAATATTAAATTCGACACTTCATTTGTTATTGTAGCTTACCTCTACCCTGATATATGCATATTTTTTATGCTTTTGGAGGAACTGGAGCAACACCATTACTTGATTCATGTACAACCTTGTGGGGCGCGGTGGTGTAGGGGTATGTTCGGTGCCTTGCAGCCGGAGGGTTGCGGGTTCGAATCCACCTCAAGCCGCCGTGTAGGGACCCTGGGCAAGTCCTTCACTCGCAATTGCTCATGCGCTTCGGCGTGAAACTCCGATTCAGTGTCCGCGCTGTAGTCGGGAGCGCCTCTGAGTAGAAATCTTGAAGGGGCGCTATAACAAGTGCTCATACTGTCATACATACATACATACATACATACATACATGCGTACCCACTGGTACATTGGATCCTTGTCGTGCTGGCACCGTACTATTGCAGCTGTTTTCCAGATTCAACGACTCCAGTTTCATCACAAACTCTTGGTGTGCTGTGCATACATTATAGTTTTCCCTACACGCATCACCCGGATTCCTTGTTGCTGACTGCATGGAGTCATGTATGGCAGGGTGATCTTCCAAGAATGCAGTCAGCCATAGTCAAATTCTTGATTCTTGACTTAGCGGGCTGGGAGGAATGTGTCTAGTAGCTCAGTCATCACAACCTTGTCAGTTGTCAAACAGCGCAGAGACACAGCCCACTTAGAGTTTCTCTCAGTGTCGTTGAGAAGATGAATGTCCCGAAGAGCAGCTCCAAAGGCTTCCCTATCCACGCTCTGAGCTGAGATATACCTATTTTGTGCTTTGGCGGCCATATTGGCCGCCATCTTGTATTGCAACATTCCACACTATTGCCACTACGATAGATCGATTCCTTGACCTTGAAAATAGTAAATTCGACACTGCATTTGTTATTGTAGCTTACCTCCGACCCGATATATACATTTTTCTGTTTTGTCGGCCATATTGGCCGCCATCTTGTTTAGTAACATTGCGACACTATTGTCACTATGATAAATCGATTCCTTGACATTGATATTATTAAAATTGACGCTTCATTTATTATTCTAGCTTACCTATGACCTGATATATACTCTTTTCTGTGTTGACGGCCATATTGGCCGCCATCTTGGTTAAAATGCATTTTTGGGGGTGATCCCGTGGTGAAATTTTAGGGCATTTTGGATATGTTATTCAGCAATGGAAACTGAGCAGGAAACCGTTTAACAGGCTTCTGAAGCAATTTTGCCCAGGTTCAATGTATACTTGAGCTAGATTGCCTGTACTATAATCATTAAATTTTTCATGTGTTTTTCATATAAGTTTTGAACGTATTCAAAACTACCCGGGACCAAAAAGAAAAACTGGCAACATCATTTTTCATGATCAGTGAGGTATTTGGATGTAAAAAAAACATGGTTGCCAAGATTATACCCAAAAAATATCTTTTTTACATTTGCCGATGGACTATTATCGGCGTATACGTCGATGCGTAAACAACGGGTTTGAAAACACGGTATTTATTTAGCAACGTAAACTACGGTATAACATTTGACTTAACTTTATACTGAAGAATTTGTCATCTTTGCGTGTCTGGAAGTTTCTGTGTAGGCTAAGGTGTTTGAGCGTCTCTGTTGTTGTGATAACTGTTGCATTATCGCTTTCAATTATTAAACTGCAACATTGAACAATGTCACCTGGTTGTGTAAAAAACCGGGACAATTTCGCTCTTTCGCACAAGTCGTCGGGACACCGGGACACACCAAAAAAAACCGGGACATGTCCCGGGACGTATGGTCACCCTAAGCTAGGTCATTAAATTCAGAAAGGCTAGGGCCTACACGGGTAAAGCAATTATTTTCACCTCTAAGTGTCGTTTCCATTTACATATAGGGTAACATACCCAATTGTGAGCACCTTAAGGAAATTTGGAAATTGTAGGAAACTGATAGAGTGCAACAGGTTTCTGATACCTGCCAGAGGTAGATACAATGAATGTCTATACAACAAATATGCATTATATTTAAAAATCACGGACATTATATTTTTTTAAATTAAAATAAAATTTTGAAAAATGTGCTCACATTAGGGTACCCGAACTAAATGTGAGCACACCTTGGTTTCTAATGTGAGCATCCGTGCTCACCTTTGGACTACCAGATTTAAATGTGAGCACAGGTAAACTTCAATAAGGAAATAGGTCTACTAATTAAGTACCCTATGCAGGGTGGTCGCATATTGCAGACAGGTTATATACCCGATACTTATTGTTATAGCGCCCCTTCAAGATTTCTACTCAGAGGCGCTCCCGACTACAGCGCGGACACTGAATCGGAGTTTCACGCCGAAGCGCATGAGCAATTGCGAGTGAGGGACTTTCCCAGGGCCCCTACGCGGCTTTTAAAACTTCGACCCACTTACCGTATTATGCGTCTTTGGTTGGGTTTTAGGGTTTTGATTTAAGGGCCCGGGCTTGACCCTACGAACGGGGGCCCGGGGATCCGGGGGCCCGTTGACAGCCCTAGTAGTCATTCAACACAAATTTCACATGTGAGATGCTTGTCTCTCTTTGTAACTCCTGCACAGTCAGTATGAGTCCATTCATGGCAGTTACCTTCACATTGAATCCATTGATCCTTATACGTGAATCCAAAAAGTGTACTATAGTGAAGAATTGGGGATAGCTTGTATCCACGATTGAAACATTTTTTCTTATTTCCTTTTGCCGTTGATTTCGCCTTTGTCTGTTTCTTTGCATATTTCTTTTCAACCACAGACTGGCAAATTTTTGTTTCTCTCTTCAAAGTCTTAATTTCAGATTGCAACGCAAAGATTCTCTAGGAATCCCACGCTGCTTAGCTGCAGACTTTAAGGACATTTCACTTAGGTTCACTGCAGAAACTGCACGTTTCAGTGCAGAAACGTCCCAGGTACCCTGACTGTGCCCTCGTTTTGACCCTGGCATTTGGAGATAGGCTAAAGACCCCTGATCTAAAACAAAAGCGTTTAACATTTACAAGAACCAGAGTTTGCTTTTAATTGTAACATAATGTCTAATAGAGTCGTGTAGAAATTTAATCTTTGGCAATAAGCTCCTACATAGGCTATGTTTAGCCTATACACAGTAGGCTAGGTCATAGTATCTCAATTTGGCCTACTGTCACTTTTAAAGTATTAAACATTGACGGCCGTAATGTGAGCACCATGCTCACAATGTGAGCACCATGCTCACAATGCGGTACGTCTGTAGTGCTCAAATTACGGTGAGCACCATGCTCACAATGTGAGCACCATGCTCACAATGCGGTACGTCTGTAGTGCTCACATTACGGTACAAGCAGTCGTCATAAGAAAAAATTCCTTAAAATTAAACGGCATCAGATAAATCTTTTATTATCGCTCACTGGTAAAGTGGACGTAATACACATCTTAACAATGCCAGTAGTGATATCATGGCTAAATATACGACGAAGTTATCGATTATTTACGAAAAAGGCAATATAAGATAATTCATATCATTTTATTATAAAACAGTCACATTCTGTGAAAAAATGCCAACAAATCTCTTTTAACGTTTTCGGACATCCTTGTTGTTACTACTACGGATATTCACTGAGTGGCGCCACCGTCTTTGATAATTACGTGAAATTTTCAAAGGTGCTCACATTTGGGGGGTGCTCACCCTTGGGTACTTTACCCTAAGAACATTTTTAAATATTTGAACCATACAAATAAAGTTAGCAAGTAAGCAACGTCAGTGGCGGCGCCAGGATTTCAGATTTGCGGAAGCTAAGATTTTGAAGCAAAAATTTTTTCCATCCACCTAAATTTCTGATGATCTTTTTTGCTTTTCTCCTATCTTTTAGTTCTTTTACCATTACCAATTCTTCTCTAAAGCCTAATTTTTCCACCCCTACTACCCTTTCCACTTTTATTGGGGGGGCTGGGGGGGGGTATCTGTGTCCTCGAGTTAATTGATTTCTCTATTTTGGGAGGGCTAAGCCGCTGATAGGGGGGGGGCTAAGCCCCCTAGCGCTATCTTGTGTATTGCAGAAGTCGTTGAATTGGCTCGTTTTATGCAGTAGACGTAAACGTTAGAGAGATATCGGATAGCGTTGGAACTTCTCATGGATGGGCTCAAATGATTTCGGTGTGATGGGTACAGTCATCTGCGTAAGGGAGTCATTTATCGAAAGAGGGTTGGAATTTGGAATCGAACCCGATCTCTTTCCCTTGGTCTAGAGCATGGGCGGCGTTTATCAGGGGCTGGGGAGGGGGCTAAGCCCCCATGAACTTGACCGTGCATCATTAGCCTAATAGCAGGGATTCGGGAACCTATGGAAGGTGAAGGTATGCTCTAGGAGGTCGTCCATTAATTATGTCAACAAATAGGGGTAGGGGTTTGGAAAAGTTTGACAGTAACTGTTGTTGACAGGAAGAGGGGGGTTTAAGAAAAGTTGACGTCAACAAATTTTTTAAAGTTTGTGTGTGAAAAGCCAAAAAAGTCATCAGAAATTTCGGCGGATTGGATGAGGTTTTTTGGGGGAGTTTTGGTGGAAAATGTGTCAAGTCATTTTTCAAGTGGACATTTTCGTCTCGGGGGGGGGTTCTGGGATTGTTGACATAATTTTTAGGGGGGTCCGTCAATGTTTGACAGTTGTTGACAAGGAAGGAGGGGTTCAAAAACTGCCTAAAATTTGTTGACATAATTAATGGACGACCCCTAGCCCCTCCATGAACTAAAACCAAACTCCGCCTGTGGTCTAGTGACATATGCACAGATGACCTTGGTGCTAATAATGATCAATTACAGAAAAAGAAGAAGGTGATGACGAGGACGATAATGATGATGTTAGATTAGAAGAAGAACAACAGGGAGAAGATGAAGATTATGATGAGGTTGAGGATAATAGCTGAAGAAGACGACGACGATGACGAAGACCAGAAACACCACGTGACTTTATAAAACGTTTCTAAATATAGCTCCCATCTGTTGGACAGATAGATAGATGAACATTGAGAAATTAACATCGACTAGTTGGCAACTTCTATGGCGCAGTTTTAAATTGATCCAGGTAATCATTCGGTCCAAAGACTCCAAACATCCCCGATGGATGGATGAGAGGCTGAATTAATCAAGGGGTGGATTAATAGATGGATGAGTGGATGGAAGAGAGGAGGTAAAGAAATAGCCAAGACATTTGCGGAAGACATAGAATGTAGAGAGATAGAGCAGGGGAAAGGTGGAGAGGGATTTCTGTAGGTAGTGAGAGGATGCATGGAAGGCAAACCCCAGATGGAAACGAGGATTGCAAAACAGTGATGATAGATTGAACAAATGCATTACAGGCACAGAGGCCCATGCAGGCCCCTAGTCAAGACGCGGAGGACGTTCTTTTGTCCAATCGGATGAAAATGATAAGATCGAGTGAGGAAAGGTTTGAGGAAACTTAGAGATCAGTCGTTGAGAG
Organism: Aporrectodea caliginosa; assembly: GCA_020284085.1. Lineage (NCBI taxonomy): Eukaryota > Metazoa > Annelida > Clitellata > Crassiclitellata > Lumbricidae > Aporrectodea > Aporrectodea caliginosa. The sequence goes on along the minus strand of JACEVL010000388.1, from coordinate 1,264,746 downwards.
CGTTGTACAGGTTTATTGCTCAACTGCAGCTGATGATGCTGCTGATCACGTGTCAAGGAAGAGGGTCATCATAAATTCCGCCAACTATCCACTTCCTGCTAAACGTTCGATCTAACATTTAGTTAGTCTAATAATTTAATATTTGTTATTTATTTTATTATATCGTTTATGTCTGACAGATTTTTAGTTTAGCAGAATAAAAAAGTAAGAAAGATACGTTGAAACTCGCCCGTTCCGTTTGGGTCGTGGTCACTAAGTACTTGAGATCGCGAACTCACCAACATTTTTCCTAGGGTATACGATGGATGAGCAGCCTTAATTGTAACGGGATGATCATCATTAAACACTGCACTAATCACACCCAACGTTGAAGGTTTACACTACCTGGGTACCAGAGGTAGGAGACCAAACCTTTAAGAATCTGCATGCTCAAATCCACTCTAAAAAAATTGTTGATAAATCGGAACTGTTAATTTGCAAAATTTGTGTATTTGAATACGAAAAAGTCGAAAGCTTACAGGAACCCGCTGACAAGGCTGTGATGGGGCCCACAACACTTGCGAATGAAAATTCATTCGGTCGACTCGGCCAGCTTCAAGTACAGGCTTTGTCAAGTACAGGCTTTGCCAAGTACAGACATTGCCTCCCTCCACATTTCGATTGTAACTCTTTGTAAAGACACACTGCTGCCCCTGCAGTTAAGTTCTGATACTAAGACGCCATCGGGTTTTATAACGTAGCGAAGAGAACAATGTGCTTTATTGGATGACGTATCATATATTGTTATAAAAACAGTTGCCAGGGCGATGAAGACGTCATTTTTATTTTCAAGGTCGAAGGAAATATGATTCCATTGTGACGTCACATTTATCTTCGAGATTTTGAGATCCTAGAATAATAAATCTATAGCGCCACAAGATACCCACAAATTCTCAGTTTGCACGTGCCAGCTCCAGCTAGGGTTTCAGTGTTTGTCCATCAATAAGTTTATAAACCACCCCCAAATCCGTAACTGTTGCTCCCGCCTATTGATTAATGGAACCTATATTATGCAACCAGAATTTGAGAAAATTATTTTTATAAGGCAGTCCAGATGGTTAAGCTAAAACTGATTGCACAGTTTTGCTTTCGTAACATTGATACCGCTGGAGCTATACCTCACATTAGATGCCTTGATAGTGAAACGTCTAGGACTAATTATCATAATGCATTGATGTTTCATTTTACATTGTGGTTTTTGTTGTCTGATCTTGTAAACAGAATAATATGCATTCATAAAGGACAAGACATGGCCTAAATCAGTGGCTCCAGAAGGAAATATACACGAACACCAGTTGTCAAAGCTTTTTAATTTTTTAGATGACAGTAAAGGAAGCTGCCATTTCAGACACCACAAAATGAACAATGCAAATTGCAGGAAGCAGATGAATCTATCATGAGGCACAGATGGAACTTAAGTTAGAACACAGTTCAAACAGTACTTGATACAATCACTGTGCAAAATAATTATAGGGCCTACGACTGGTAAAATTCTTAGATCTGTTTGTATTTGTATTTGTATTTGCCCTAACTAACATTGCCACTAGCCTAATTCTTCTTTAGTAACTAAATGTTAGAGCAGAGATAATATTTGCTATCTCAACCCATTTAATAACTAACTGTCAGAGCTTAGACAATTTTTCCTAGCTGTTACCTGTAACAAGTTGCGACCTGTCAGCTTGGTGTTGTGAATAAACGAAATTGATTGATTGATTGATTGATTGATTGATTGATGTATTGCTACACAAGCACCACCTAAGTTGCACGTTTCTGCACCTGTGCACATTTCTTCGTTGGTTTGAATCATGGTTTGATGATCAATCAATCAATCAGAATTTATATAGCGGCTCTTCAAGATTCCTACTCAGCTAGAGGTGCTCCCGATCCAGGCCAAGTGGAAGAAAGTAGTCCTAAACAGGCTAAGCAGCGAATGAAGCTTAGAGCAGCTAACGTCAGGGCTTGGTGTATTGCCAGAGGGAGTTTGTTCCATGTTGTACTACATATGAAAGGATTTAAGGACAAGTGAGAAAGGCAAACCTTGGCAGTGGAACAACACTTGTTCCTTTTAGACTTACCCATCGACAGCCGTGAACTATGTATGTATGTATGCACATACAATACATGTATCAAGATACATAATGCAGTAATAGTTTTTTTAGGAATCTCACAAAGCACCAACAATAAATTGTAGCATAAGACTTTTGTTGTGGTTATCAATAAAGCATAAGAAAAATATGAACTGAATTACTCGTTTCAACAATTATATCAAAGACTTTGAAGACAGACTCTGAAAAAGACAACCACAGCATCACTATCTAAGATAAGCATCAGTCTACGAAAGAATTGGGGGCGACATCTTACAAGACTTGTTCCTGAGGGATAGCATCTATCCAGACAAACACAACAATGATCACTAAACAGAGACTCTTAAAAAGATGGCCATGATTAAGAAAGCCATCAATTGATCAGAGGATTGGGCTGAGATTTCTGTAGCTACCTGGGTACAATTGCTTCAGGGAAGATCGAAAACAGACTCTGAAAAAGCTTTCGACACAAAGGATTTAATTAAAATGTTAATAACACAGAAGACTCGCACAATGCCGACACAGGTTTCAATATTTACATTGAGAACGCTGAGAGATTAATATTTTCCATGTGTCTCAGTAGCTTCCGTACCTGGTCGCAGATTTCTCCGCGCTGCCGCGCAAGGTGACTTGGTTATTCCACCAGCCCGAACTTCCATGGTCTAGCAATGGAGTTTTGCTGTTGTTTGCCCATTCTTTTGGAGTAAGCTCCTCATCCTCTCTTTGCCTCTTTTCTGCAAGTGCTTTAATTAAGTTAAGACCATTGTGTTCAATCATGGTTCCCGAGCGCTATATAAATTTGCAATTATGAATTTGCTGAAGATGATCTTTCAACCACAAAACGAAGGACAACTATAGGAAGGGTGACAAATCTACGCAGTTTACAATAAGCCAGGGATCATCCAAACCTGTCCGAAACACAAAACAATCGATCAGATGTCAGCAAAACATTTTCCTCTCTTTGAACTCCATTTCTTTTGCAATAATTTACATTTTAATCGCTACAAATTCCACCTGACTTCCAGCTACACTGATTATAGCATCCATGACTTTACACTGTTTATAATATGCACTAAAATTAATTTTACCGAGCAACTCACAGAATTAGCTGGTAAATGAGAATACTTATGATAGCACAACAGTTTGAAAGTGTTATCCAAAGCTACACGTTTAGAAGCAAATGATTTGATTAAAATCTCAAATAGCTTGAAAGTGTTATCCAAATCTACACATTTAGAAGCAAATGATTTGATTAAAGTCTCAAACACTGACCGGAAATACAGGTTATTGACTGACTGATTGCTGAGAAAGAAATGACTGGTTAATTGAACTGGATCTTAGTCTGTATTTTCATTCCAATTGTAGGCCTATGTAAAGTTTTATGCTGTTAGTTTAGAGCTATGTAACTGTATATTTACACTTTTAAAACTGTTTATAATGTTGCATCGTAGTTTATATCCACTGACGTTATGCTACCTTCACTGTTGCATGCAACGTTGTTGCAAAGTGTGGGTTGTCATCTCGTGTTAATAAAGATTACTTACTTATCGAAAAGGATAATAGCTGTCCTTGCAGCCAACAACATCAGCCCAGAATAATTTATTCCTACAACATTGAAAACACTTTCTGCCAATCAAATAATTTGAAATGTAAACACAATGCAATGCAAGGTTAACAAAAGTTATTTGTTTTCTTACTGTTCTGTATTGTATTGTGTTGCAATGAAGCAACATTAAACAACACTGCTTGACAGCAGAGATCGGTAACTAATCGATTAGATTCTAATCGATTAGCTAAACAGTTAGTTCTAATTCTAATCGATTAGCTACAAGATTTTGCTAATTCTAATTCTAATCCATTAGCAAATTTCAACAGCTAATTCTAATTCCAATTGATTAGCAATTTAAGTAATCGATTAGCCAACTGATTTGACATTTTTAGATAAACAGCTAATTCTAATCGATTAGCTACAAGATTCTGCTAATTCTAACTCTAACTGAATAGCAAATTTAAACAGCTAATTCTAATTGATAAGCAATTATTTAACTACTCGTACCCATCTCTGCTTGGCAGCCATGCATGAACTTGCTTGAGGTTCTTAGACAACACACTTTCAATACATAAGGAATGGTCCTCAAAACAACAAAACTCAATATTAAATTATGAGATCATGAGGAAACTTAGGACTATCATAATCAGGAAACTTAGGACTATCATTATCATATAGGACAAGTCAATGTTGTTCTGTCCATTTCCAGTTGATCAAAGTTTGTGTAGGCCTACTGAAAAATCTAACTGATAAAGACTAAGCTATGGCAAACTTAGATCATGTAAAATCTTGCCCGAGTATTTCACAATAGTTCCACACTAATCCGCCGGCGGCGCCACTGTGGTCTCTCTTTTAGGAAGTGGCTCATTATGATAAGCCTTTCATCTGCAGTTGGAGAGGTAGGTCGATGGTGCAGTCTATTTAACATAAAAATTACCAAATAAACAAGACAGATAACCATCAATAATTAAAAAAAACGTTATTTCTGCACAACATGTATTACAATAATATGCTATCAGGCAAACTTGTAAAGTAAACAAAAAATAATACAGATGGTTAGTTGGTACCACTAATACCTCGTGCGCTGATGCAGTTAAGTTATAAAATGTCAAGTCCAGTTTGCACATGGATGAGCTATCATTCACAGAACATCTGGTATGCATTAGTTCCTCCATCTCCATAGAGAGAGGTAAATGAGTACCAACAAAGTCGAGAAAGTTAATTTAATTTATGTTCAGGAATTGTCCAAGTTAATGAACAACATCATTTGCGCATCTGGAAAAATAGTATGACCATTCTAGGAGTCTAGGGGCAAATTTATGCTTCAGATGCTCCTGGACGTTGTACAAAGGGCTTCAACTTCATCTCTGCAAAACGAAATTAGCAGATCACTTTATTACTAGTACTAGTAGTACACTAGCTCAATAAACTACTTCTACAAAAAACAATTGCATTTCTTTCTTAAATAATTTGAATCAAAGTTGTACGTAATCATAAACTCCAAACTTCTAAAGCGCCACTCGAAAGCCAAGCACAGGGCACCAGCCTATTCACGGTCACCTATTACATAAATTCATAAATCGTTATCTGGCTTTGACTTAATTTCCTTAAAACATTTGAGCAATTATTGTTGTCAGCACAAATAGGACAATAGGCAATTTCTTTTAAAAAGAAACAATTTAATTTCTTCCTGAATAATTTCACTAAATATTGTAAGAAAAATCAACATAATATTACCTGGACAAGGTGCATCAGGCTCTGATTTCATTTCTGTAAAACAAAATTAGTAATTTGTTATTATTAGTAAGTACCGGTAGTAAACCAGCTCAGAGAAACACTTTATACGATTGTATTTTGCCTAAATAATTTAAATAGAAATGGTAAGAAATATAAATATATTGGTAGCTGAAAAATGGACATCACGATTTGACTTCATTTCTAAAAAACAAATTAGCACATAATCCTTGTTAGCAGTTCACCACTTCAATAAACAATTTCTTTCATATAGAAACAACTGAAGTTTTTCAAACATGATTTAACTAAAAACTGGCAGAAAAAAATAAAAAATTATCTGGAAAAGGTATATCACACTCTGACTTAATATTCTTCTCCTTTATCCTCTCTCCCCTCAGTTCCGCAAACGAAAACTTTCCGATTAGTCGGTGATGAAAATGGCCCTTGGTTGAGAGTGACACCAACTTTTCTGAGTGGAGCTTTAAAAATTTTCAATTACAACAACAATTCATAAAGCAAAATTAGTAGTTTGTTATCAGCGGCAGGACACACACCAGCTCAAAAGATAATTACTTAAAAAACAATCGGGTGTTTTCCTGAATTTAAACAATTTATTTTTAAAAAACCAACATATTACCTGGACATTGGACATCAGACTCTAATCTGATATCTGTAAAACAAAATGATCAGTTGGTTATTGTTCAACCTGGGAGACTCTGGTTGGTGGTCAACTTGGGCCCTTGATATCGTTTCAGTGGCCCGAGGGTTGACTTGACTTTAAAACACCTGAATTACACAACGAAATAATTCATTTCTCATCTTTTTACATTTTCAGAGCATGAAGTTATTCATTTCCATTAATAATTTCTCTTCAGTTACTATGCTGTTAGAATTTCCCTAATTCATTACTTTGTTTATTGTCAGTAAACTACACATTGACCCAAAGTGCAAAACCTACAAGGCCCATCATATATCCCAGTTTGCATGTTTGGCACAGTGCCAATCAAGTTTCCCAGGCCTGCTAAATAATATTGCTAGCAAGTAGTCCACCAATTTAATGAACAATGTCTCTTACTAAGAAAAATTTACACTTTTCCCAACAGTTTTACAGGAATTTGTAAGAAAATATCAATGCATTACTTTACCTGGTCATGAAAACACAGGGTCTCAGATAATTTCTGTAAAGCAAAATCACATTAGGAGGTTATTAGTATTGCTTGTACATTAGCCTAATACACATTTCTCTTACAAGGAATGGCTTTTCTAACTAACCTGAACGAAAATAAAAGATCAAATTAATTTATTTACCTTCAAGCTCTGACATAATTTTTATAAAAAAAAATTAGAAGTCTTTGTTATTATTAGTAGCAAACAGCTTAAAACAATTTTAAAAAGCAATTATACCTTTGCTTGAATAAAATTACACGAAAAAGTTAACATTACTTCGACGGCTTAAAAAAGTTAACATTACCTGCACCATGCCATAATTTAATTTCGGCAAAACAAAATTAAGTCTGTAATTGTTAGTAGTAAACTAACTAAAAAAATTTCATTTATACAATTTTTGTATAAACAATTTGAATTAAATCTAAGAAACGCTCAACATATCCTTACTTGAAAGTGATATATCAGGCTCTGACATCATTTTCTGTACAGGAAATTTATCAGTTTCTTATCAAATATAATTAAATAAACAATTTTTCTTAAAATTGATTATATATTCTTATATAATTTTGCAGATGAATAGACTTCTCTTAAATAATGAGTTTTAGTAAAAAAATCAATAATATTGATTTTTTAATAATAAATGTTTAATAATAAATGTTTGCATTATTTCGTAAATAAACAATTGTATTTAATTTAAATATTATTTAAGTGAAATACAATTGTTTATTTATGAAATAATACAAACATTTATTAAAGAAATAGTTTATTGAACTGGTATGGCATAGTATACCAATTCAGTAAACTGTTTCTTCAATACATATTGACAGCTTTTCTTAAATATATTATATTTCTCATAAGTATTTAAACCCACTGTTTTATTCATTTCAACTAGAGCACATATTCTGACTGGTTTTGCCCATGTTGTCGATTGATGCAACATGTGCAACACGACAACACAGAAGTTTCAAGATTAGATTGATATGCTGAGGCTAAGAAAATGAAGTCGCTAACACTGCATACCCATGGCTGCATTTCAGGCTAGCTAAAGTGACTGTGCTTCTTCCCTTCTAATCTGCGTTAAAACTCACTGAACGATTATTCCATTGTACAAAGATCATGTTGTCGAATAACTAGCAGAAGATCTGTCCCTTTTCATTGAAACTGCAACAACAAAAATAGAATTTCAGAAGTTTTTGGTAATAAAACACCAAATTCTACTATAAAAACTTTTTATGCTGCAATCATAGATCAAATAATAAATTTTTAAATACATTCAAGTAACGTAATGCTTTTTTGAACCCTTTACCGACAAGCGCATAATAAAAGTGACTAGGAAACCAATGCAGCTTGTCATTAAAGGATTAAACAATTAATAGAATTACTCACCAGTTGGCAAAGGTGGAAATTTGGCACGATATCCCTCCTCAGGATCTGTCAAAAGAAAACAAACAATTTTAGTATCTTACACAGCATTCAACTCTTAAATGTTAAGTCAGGCAATCGGCCATTTATGTTGCTCCTGCATTATATATATTAAGTTGACATGCTGACCAGCAAACCCAAATCTCTGCCATGACACCAGAATTTTTTCGGACATGACACTATAATTTTTTAGGAGTTATGAAGTATAAGAAGCAAATTAAATACCAAGAAATGGATGTCGTGCAGAACCCGTAACAGAAGAAATAAGGTTTATTTAATGACTATCAACCGCTATATAAGCCAAAGTAGGAGTTTGGAACTTAAAAACTGTAATTTCTGAAAAAATCAATTCTTAACCAATGTGATAAACCTATTAATTATTTTTAAATGCATGCTAAAGAAAGAAGTGCATAAGTCCTATCGTTTGAACACAAGACCATTTTTCAGCGTGCTTCTACGTGAACAAAAAATCGTGAAGAACTTGCAAATATTGATTTCACAATGTGTACATCCAGTTCCCAAGACGCATTCATTATGATAACTCCATAATTAATTATAATACAGTTAATAATTTTCAATAAATTTTAGTAAGCTTTTGAGTTGACTGGTGCGGCCCTAATTTATTAAAAATTGGACAGCACTGGTCTATTATGTAAAATCACGACTTGAAAGTTGAAACAGCTATTCATTGGTGACTGTTTTAGTTATCTGAACTACAGGTGAACATTTTGATATCAGTGAAGTGTATGAAGTGTAACACAACTTACACTAACACAGCCACAACTCTTGTAATATACAAACTTGGTGCTATATAAATGTCCAGATACACATACATATACATTATAACCAGGTTCAGTAGAAATTCAGTCACATGATTTTCGGCATTTGAGTGAATGCCGTGAATTTCCCAAAATGCTGTGAACTGCCGTGATTTTGGGCAAATTTTGTGAAAGAAATGCAACACGACATTTGAAACCGATGTTCAGCCCCAGCCTCAAAGTCTGACAGCAGAGGAGTACTTGATGCTACATGTAATTATGGTCTACAAATGTAAAACTAACAATGTGCCGAACATTGACTCTGACACTTTGTGTGGCATTTGCACAGCAACAATGCTGCTTTGTAATATATGTTATTGATATGATTAATATCTTAGTAAATGCAAACGTGATTTGATGCAGGACGCCTACGGTGACATTGTCACATTATACATTGCGACAGCGTCGTTTCATTGTTATTTGCGCTATTGTTTGGTCAGATCTTAGTAAATAACAGCGTGATTTCATGCCATGAATTTGCTGTGGTTTTTGCCCATTTTTAAAAAACCTACCGTGACTTTTGAACTTTTTTGCCGTGAATTTCTACCGACCCTAGTTATAACAGTTTTGCATGCTACATACTAAAGTAAATCTCTATATGGCACACAAAAGCAGCATCGTGACAAGTTTCTATTGGTAAACATCATTTTATTAAAACAAAGGTGCTATATAAATAATTGTTGTGTTATGTTACATGGTTTTGTTTGCTTACCAACCTTTGTGACACCTCGTCCAGCGTGTCACTTGGACGAAGTGCTCCTGCTTCAATTTCAATCAGCGGCAGGCTGCCTTCATGTGTGGGCTGTAGATGTACTCCCATTTTCCTTCCAGCAAGATGGAATATCTGTAAATTGCAAACAGACCAATTAATTACTAAGTTACTATTATTATTATTATTTATTTATTAGGATGAAGTATAAGAAGCAATCAAATACCCAGAAATGGATGTCGTGGAGAATCTGCAACAGAAGAAATAAGATTTGTTTAATGCATGGCAACTGCTATAGCCAAATTAGGAGTTTGACACTGGAAAAGTTTTATTTCTAAATAAAATCAGACCTTATTAAAGTTCTGTGATCACTTTTATTTGTGTTTATTAAGCGATATTATCTAATGACCAAGCATTAATGAGGGCACTGAGCAATAATGGGTGAAGGACTTGCTCAACAAAGTCTCTACACAGCAACCGTCTTAGGGGAGGCTCGATCCATACTCTGTGTTATAAGGCGAGCGACCTAACCAATCGGCTACTGTGACCTACTTACATGTTCAGCATGCAGCAAATAATGAAGCTAAAGTAAACGTTTTATTCAAACTTTATTATTTCTTAATTCGAACTTTATTCATTCTTTATTGCTTTACTTTTATTATTACATGCTAGACTGTCACAATTTGGTTCAAGATTTCTGTCCCACCTGCGACCCTAGCCAACTCAGTAAATGATGAGTACACTGCCCGAACAATGTCAGTGGTAAGGTGAGACGGCGAGGGAGAGGACTGGCCACCTGCCCTCGTGTGCTGAGGCCAAGAAATAAAGTCGCAAACACTTCATACCCATGGCTGACTCAGGGCTAGCTTAAGGGAATGCTCTTCTTCTTTATTTTCACAATCTGAAAAGCAGAGTCAAGTAAAATATCAATGGCAGATAAATGACTGTACACAACTCCTTAACTAGATGGACTAACATCTTTCCAAACCATTTATCTCAATAAATTGCCCAAGCGTAAGATTGTCGCTAAATTAATATTCTGGACCTGCTCCAAAAGTAGAGTAGCATAAGATGAACTGTCTGAAATTACTGTCCGACAGTTAGACCCATATTAAACACATTATATACGTTGTCCGGAACTTAAATTATTTAAGTGCATCTTACTATAGATAGGCTAGGACTCGTGAGCAACTTTCCTGACCATTGCCTGTTCCATCAGTACTTTGCTGCAAAAGAAAAATAGCAGTTGATACACTTTAAGCTGTCGTTAATGCTTTAACTTCCTTAAAAAATACATCATAGTCATAACACTACTTATGATATAACATCGACAGCAACATCAAAAGTAGTACTATTCATAGTACTATAATAGTAGTTCTATATGAGACTATTCAAAAAGACAGCAGAATAATTAATTCCACATCACGATCATTTAACTTACGAATTAAATTCTGAATCATTTTAATAAATAGAACTTATTATAACCACAAGACTATAGCACACTATGCACACGAAACTAAGTTAGGGTTAAGCTGACAGCCATGATCAAAGTTTAACTTCACAGCTTTGCCTCCTTGAATTTATAACCTCCAATGCAGTCTTTGCCATGCATTGCCTCCTGAACTGGAGCTCGTCGTTTGCTTTGCACGCTGTCTGGAATTGTTCCTCGCTTGCAAACGCCTGATAGGCGAGATGATTCTTCTTCAAGCTTATGCTTTTTAAAAAACATGCAATGACAGTCACAAAAAAACTTCAGCAATGCATCACTGTAAAATAGAATAAAATCAAATGGCAGTGGATCGATCAGTGGATAGTGGATGTCGACTCTATTTAATAATGCTATCTGTTTATGGTTGCCTTTCTTAAAGTGTCTAAACTAATTAGGAACACAAGGCATTTACAATGTAATGCTATAACTCATTTCTGTGTTGGAGATCAAAGTCCCATTAACCTGAAAGCTAAGGTAACCAGAAACAGTGTGCCTACGATGTGGGATAAAGAGGGTCGACACAGGGACTGATCTCCTGGAAGCTTACTGTTCAATTATGAAGCATAAAAAATCACAAAGTGCATTAAAGTTAAGAGCTTTACTTATAAGGAATCTGTTTAAGGTTATTTTTTTTCTAATTGTCATTTAAAAAGTTATTTCAATACAGTAGTTGATAAGCACGTTAACATAAATGCGTTTTATCACAGAATATCTATTCTGTGGTTTTATAAACACTCCATATAGTCACGTGTTTACATTCTGTCTGCCAAAAACTGGTAGGTGAGCGACTCCTTAAAGTCTTAGACCAAGCTTTTACTTCAGATGAGCCAGTCTTTTCATTAACGTTTACTCAAATTAGAAGTAACACTCACCAGTTTTCGCCCTTCCGAGAATTCGTAGTAAAAGTCAACCTATTCTGCTCCACGATAAATTAGCCTTAAATTATCAATCTGTTGCACATAAAATTATGCCTGGCATTTTCTTTTCAGAAGTAAAATCATTTTACTTCTTGGTCACTTTAGAAATTGAAGTCTTACATCAAAGTGTTCCAAACACATAATCCTTGAAAACTCTGCTTGAATTGCTGCGCATACCATTCTCTATGTAATATACTATCTTTGGTCTTCGTTGTCTAAAAAATGTCCCGCCTGCGTACCAACCTAACAACGACCTCCCAGATATTATTTATACTGTATTAGATAGGATCAGCTAAAATGGACATGCTCATAAGACAAGCAGTTTCTGTCAAACAGAAAAATTGAAGATCTTGTCAAAAGTTATTTGGCAGACATAAGGGAGAACGATACTAGGAATCCTCAGATCCTCTTGCTTTCTGGAAGGAAAGGCGAGCTTCAAACAGCAAAATTGCACCCAATGCAGAGGATCTTTTATCAGCTCCAGCCTCACAGGCCTTTGTGGAAAGAATTTTTTCTGTATGTGGAATTTTTACTTATGGACGAAGAAATCGCTTGAAAAATCTACGGAAATGAGAGTGTTTTTGAAATTGAACAAATTTAAGATATCTTATAGTAATGTTAAAAAAACTTTTTGGTGACTGCACTGAAATTAATAATTATTTGGAAAACTAAAATAAGAAGTAAAATTAATTGAGAACTAAAATAGGAATGATAAGTAAAATTATTTGTGAAGTAAAATTAGAATTAGAAGTAAAATTCAAGGACATAGAACTGAATTAAAACTGAATTAGGAATTATTTAGAAGTAAAATATCACTGAGATGAGCGTCTATCATTACTTCACACTCACCAGTTTTCGCCCTTCCGAGAATTCGTAGGGTGGTCAACCTCCTCTGCTCCACGATAGCGTCTTCTTTCATCTGTTCACATCTGCCTGGCATTTTCTTTTACCTATTTCGGTCACTTTAGAATCTTTTCTTAGATCAAAGTGTTTTCTTCTCACTTAATTGCTTTCTTATTCTCGTGTTTTAATTTCTTAAACAATTTCAAATAACGGTTGATAAGTTTTAAGTTTGTGCCACTAAAAATGTTTGACAAATAAAATGTAAACATTAACCATATCCGCGGTTAATAAGTTTCTTTATTTGATTGGCTGGCGTTACCAACATAATCCAGAGCAGATGCGATTTGATTGGTTGAAATTCAATACAGGAATCCGTATACCATGGAGCATATAATTTTTCATTATTATAGAAAAATTGCCTAACGTAATCAATTGTTGCCATGGTGAGACCAGAATGCATTTGGATATGACATAATCAGTTAATTATACATAATAATAATTATATGACGCCTGTATAATTATCCGTGCTACTTATAAAGACGACTATGACATAAGCATAATAAGACAGTATTATAATGTACAACGTATACCTCAAATGGACAATTTGTTGCCATAGTGAGCCCAGAATGCATCGGGATATGACATAATTTATAAATACGTCACAATGATAATAAGCATTATATTATTATAACTTAGTATAATAATGCCTATCGATTTTGATTCCCCCTGCCTATCGATTTTGATTTTATTGAGCGCCTGTGAATAAGCTGGTTCCCGCGACTTCGCTTTTGTGGGCGCTGTAGAAGTTCTGAGTTTACGATTACGATAATAATTATAATAATAAAAACGTCACAATGATAATAAGCATTATATTATTATAACTTAGTATAATAATTATAATAATAAAAACGTCACAATGATAATAAGCATTATATTATTATAACTTAGTATAATAATTATAAGGTAGGCCTATACCTCAATCGACATAATCAATTGGTTGTCATGGTTCGATCCAGTCTATTGTGAGACCAGAATGCTTCGAAGTATATGACTTAACTTAATTATTAGCCTTCTGCTTATTTGGTTGAATGCTTTTGTCGTCCTAAAACAGGGACGATATATGCACTTCAGGATGCATGACTTGACCAAATTCTCTGCTCTTTGAACACTCTCAAATTTAGTGCACGATTACCAGAACTCAGAACTGTCAAGACTTACGTAAACACAGTTAGACAACTCTATCGAGTCATGCAGAATCCGCAGTTTCGTTGGTGAATAATCACTGAAGTTGTAGTCAATTCCATCACCTTCTCAATCTGCCTAGAGATTAAAAATCACAACCTCTTTCACCTGCGCCGTCTTATTTCTTTTATCAAATTCACTTTGGATTCTGCTAAGATAGACCTACAGTGCAAACATTTCACTGCCTAAAGGATTACTGTTATATCAGCGTTAAGGAAATGCAGACTGCATGTATAGCCTATATCCTACTTAATATAATATAGTTTGTCCACTCACGTACATATTCGATCGAGTTGGTTTCCGAAATTACAGAAGAATTTTGTTTTCGAAGACATCTTATTTATGATCGACATGTCGGTCAACTAAACATTACCAGATCAATATAAACATATATATATATATAATATATATATATATCCACAGAACCGCAGAAGTATATAATCACCTGAAAAATTGCAGCGTTAATCTACCAAAAGCCAAATATTTACAACAGCAAAGCAATGAACTGCGAGCGGTTGCGAAGGAATAAGCGTTCGAAGTCGTATCTAAGATGAAGCTCTGTTGCGTCATAGTGGCGTAGCCTATGTTATACAAGTTAGTAAGTAAAAATATTATGTGTGTACAGTAGGCTACTGTATGGGCATATAGGCCTATGCCTATGTATGCATTTATTCACACTTTCATTCAGAGGTCTTTTATCAGTGGCGTAACGAAGGGTTTCAGCGCCCAGGGGTAAGAGTTGATGACTGCGTCCCTTTTTAATTTTCTTGTTGACTTTAATCGTTCTTGTGAAAGTAGGCCTACTGTGTATACTGTGTACCACTGAAAGATAATTTTGCGCCCCCCCTTGTGCTGCGCCCGGGGTCGGCTGCCCCCTCTGCCCCCCCTTCGTTACGCCACTGGCTTTTATAGCGCCATTCAAGAGATATCTACGCAGAGGCGCTCGATCCCAGCCGAACTCCAGCGATAAGGAACAGTTTTCAGATGCTTGTAAAAGGTGTAGGCCCACGTGTGCAAATTCCATAGTTAAAAGAACATGCAAATCTAAAGGAAGATCATTCCACGTGGTGGGACCTATCAGTGAAAAGTCATGACGTTGCAACTTTGAATTGTGCGCAAACGGAACAAGGGGCCGTCCATAAATGACGTCACGCACCTAGGGGTCGGGGGTCGAAAATTTGTGACGATGTGTGACATGGGGTGGGGGTCTGAGAAGTGTGACGTCACACCAGCTGGGTCTATGTTATTAAATTTAACAATTAACAACAATTTAATTTTATTAATAACAGCACTAATTTTGAGGATTAAATTTTCATTATTTTTTTATTATTTTAATGTATTCGGGCATCATTATTAATAATTTTCTAATTATTTCAATATTTGGTCACCGTTAGATTTTAAAATATTCATGCTTCCCCTATTTGTTCCATGAAGGAGCATTTTGCTTCGCCATGGAAATTTGGTTTTAGGGGTCAGAGCTTTGTGACGTCATTTTCAGAGGGGGTGTTACTTTTTGTGACGAAGTGTGACGAGGGGTTAAAAATCGGCCAAAATTGCGTGACGTCATTTATGGACGACCCCAACAATTAAGTTCAGGAACGAAGATTTCTGCGGCTATAGCCAAGCCTGAACGATGTGGGGTAGCAAAACTCCCGCAAGTTCGGAGAGGCGTTCCCTATGCCCAAGCGGCTTAATTCACCAGACCCAGGCCGCTGGGAAACAGGTAGCTAAAACTAGTTAATACGAGTGGGCCGAAAGGAACCATGTTAACAATTATAGTAAGCCTATCTCACAGTGAAACTGTTAAAGTTGTAACTTATTATCTCATTAGATAGGCCTACAGTTAAAAATAATATAGGCCTAGGGCCTATAATAGTGCGAACTAAACGCGTAACCACGAAAATGGAAATGAGTGAATTAAAGATAGACAACAATTTTTATTTTTGAAAAATATTACTATTTAAATTAAGATTTAAAAAAAATGTTGTCATAATTTCGCGGAAACAGCGTACAGTAATGATTGTGTCCCTTACATAAAATACAAAGGGGTCCATACAGTACTGTTGTTGTAACATCATTGGCGTGAAGAGCAGTAGGAAGTGGGATCTCTTCCTGCAACCCTCCAAAAGGTCCACTTAGTCAATCATTCGCGAGATGGCGCGTTGGTAAATGAGATGTAGGACGTGATGGGCGACTTGCATGGCTGCCGAGACCGAAAAAGTGCGGTCTTGGTCTCGGTCTCAAATGTACTGGTCTTGGTCTCGGTCTCGGTCTTTAAAGGTGCGGTCTTGGTCTTGCTAAGACCAAGACCGCACCTTTAAAGACCAAGACTGCCTTTAAGACCAAGACCGTCTTGGTCTTAAAGGAATGGACGGTCTTGGTCTTGGGTGTCTGTTCTCGGTCATTCGCCTTTGGTCGGAATTAGAGTGGATTATTTGTTAAATGTTGTCGATATTTTCGGTTATAATCAGGGACTTCTGAGATAGCTTAATTCGAATTCATGTGACGATCCGCCAAGGACAAAGCGAGAGAGGACCGCGTTGTTGGCTTCGTATCAGAAGCGACAAGAAAACGTTGAGGCACAGTTAACCATGACCTCTGGTGCTTTAGTGACTAGTTAGGCTTACACTGATGCAGTTTCTCGAGGCAAAATCAGTAGCCGGGTAAACGATGCAGATCAGGTATTTGGTTGGGAATTTTTCTCTACTGGCAAAGTACTTTTTTTTATTCCGCAACACCTGCACCTACTGATAGTGTCTTTAGCTATAGTGTGCTCTTCATGAGACCTCGCAGACTTGGGGACAAAACTATAACTATAACTAGGCCTATAATAAGCATCTGATCTGAATCATGGGAATATGTAACACTACAACTAAGAATTTCGTTTATGGTCTTTAGGCTTAGGTCCTGGTCCTGGATGATGCGGTCTCGGTCTTGGTCTTGAACCACGCGGTCTTGGTCTCGGTCTTGGACCACGCGGTCTTGGTCTCGGTCTTGAACCACGCGGTCTTGGACCCCGCGGTCTTGGTCTCGGTCTTGGAATTTTGGTCTCGTGTACAACACTGATTTGGATTATGGATAATAATATAGTATGCTCACATTTAGTAAACATTAGTTTACACAGAAACTGCTTCCTTTCTACAATTCTGTTTAGTAATAGGCTAATGGAGGACTCTGTGAGCAGTTCCTTTAAGCGGCGATAGGCGTCGCCAGTATGTGATGTGGTCTAAGCAGTACTTCCGTAAAGTCACTTTAGCGTAAATAAACCATAGACATCATATATTAAATGTAAGATGTCTATGAAATAAACCTACCGCACAACAGAGCACACAATGTTACCTAGAGTAGCCAAACAACATCCCATCCTGGCGCCACCTATAGCAGCCATTTTTACAGAGTCCCCCATTAACGTAGTCCTCTCAGAGTGATGCCGCCTCTAACGGAGGCTTAGGGGCGGCATCGGAAGCCAAGCCGACTTGAACCAAAGTGACGGTTTCTTTCTTTCCTCCCTTCTTTCCTACCTGTTTCTTTCTCTACTACTTTTTCAGTTTTTATCCAACATTCACTCCTTTTTTTCTGCAACCCTATTTTGCCGCCCCTGCACAAGTGCCGCCTGGGGCGACTCGCCCCTCTGTTCCCCTTCGGTACGCCATTGCTTATGAGCAAGGGCAAAATGCAGCATTGGATGAAAGTGAACCAGAAATTACCCATGAGTTCTGAACAAGAACAACCCCAAGATTGTGGACATATGTCGAGAAGTCAACTTGAAGGCAGTCAGCTGTCCATGTACGTATTTATGCATGTATAATGTCTGTACTGTATGTATGCATGCATGTATGTATGCACGTATGTAGTATATATATATATGTATGCATGTATTTTTGTATGTATGTAGTATGCATTTATGTATGTGCGTATGTATGTATGTACGAAAATGTATGAGAGACTTGTATGCAAGACTTAAAACTTCGAGACCGAGACGGAGACAGTGGGGCCGAAACCGAGTTAAAATGGGGACCGAGACCGAGACACAAGGTCTAAGACAGTTCAAGACAGCTCAAGACTGAGGCATTTATTCTACAGGTAACTTAGGTAGGCCCCTAAGTAATTTTCGATTTATTTCATTCGATATATATAGTCTGAACATTGAGTGATCCAAAGTGCTGAACAGATATATAAGTCTTAAGTTTAGTCTTGAACGACTCAACCGAGTCGGCAGAATGGATCGCAGAAGGGAGACCATTCCAGCACCTGGGACCGGCAGCCGAGAACTTACGGTCGCCGAAACGGCCGAATCGTGTCTTCATTCGTTGAAAGCAGAGATCGCCCTTTTCACGCGATCTCAGTCGAAGCCCTGCTTTAGATGCTATAGTCTCCCTACATTAGAGTCAATCAGATATTCCAGTGCAGCTCCATGGAGCGCCCTGTAGACAAGCAGACATGCAGAGCTCGAGCGTACTCGATACGACGGGGCAAGGGAAGCAAGTGAAGGACATCACGAAGAAGCGGTGTGACATGATCGAATCTCCGCCTGTTAGGCCATACACCAGTCCGACTGCCGCATTCAACACCGATTGTATATGAATGAATATATATATATATTATACTACTTTTTCAATTTTTATCCAACATTCACTCCTTTTTTTCTGCAACCCTATTTTGCCGCCCCTGCACAAGTGCCGCCTGGGTCGACTCGCCCCCTCTGTTCCCCTTCGGTACGCCATTGCTTATGAGCAAGGGCAAAATGCAGCATTGGATGAAAGTGAACCAGAAATTACCCACGAGTTCTGAACAAGAACAACCCCAAGATTGTGGACATATGTCGAGAAGTCAACTTGAACTTGAAGTCCGCAGATGCAGCAGAGAATCTATATTTTAAACTGCTGTCCATGTACGTATTTATGCATGTATAATGTCTGTACTGTATGTATGCATCATGCATGCATGTATGTATGTATGCATGTATGTAGTATATATATGTATGCATGTATTTTTGTATGTATGTAGTATGCATTTATGTATGTGCGTATGTATGTATGTACGAAAATGTATGAGAGACTTGTATGCAAGACTTAAAACTTCGAGACCGAGACGGAGACAGTGGGGCCGAAACCGAGTTAAAATGGGGACCGAGACCGAGACACAAGGTCTAAGACAGTTCAAGACAGCTCAAGACTGAGGCATTTATTTGTAGTATATATATAATTTATATTTATATATGCATGCAGACATACACACTCATACATACGTTGATGTATAGCCTATACATAGACTCATAATGACTCATGTGGGACTATGAGTGTAGGCCCTATGTATGTATTAGGGCTGCCAACTTTTGATTTTGCCTCCATATATATTCACTGGATGTAGCCTAACCAACCAATAATTGACCCTGTCCACATTACTCTATGTAACGAATACATGCATAAATACGTCCAGTGTGTGATTCTCGTTAACGACAACGGTAACGAAAATGCTCGTTAACGAAAATAAAATGATTAAAAAAATAATTATACCTGTAACTAAAAACATTCATTAACTTATGTATAACTATAACGAAAAATAACACTAATTTGGGATCAATCCGGGACGCACAAGGTCGATTCCGGGCTGTCCAGGCAAATCCAGGACGCTTGACAGCCCTATAGTATGTATATAATAATTATGTACGCACGTGTCTGCATGCATTTATAGACCTATAATTTTATGTGCATTATGTGAGCATAGCCTATATATGTAGGCCCTATGAACTGAAACATCAATCAGAATAAGGTTTTTGCAGATGATGTTGGCAGCTAAGATGATTACATTATGTACGTATGTATCATATTACACATGCAAAAATACATGCATATATATTATATACACACATATATATATATACATATATATATACATTTGTTATAACAGCCTAATAAAATTCTGCTATGTGTTAAGTAGGACAAGCCTAGACTAAGTGGTACTTGTGTTGTAAAGGCTAGAAGTGAGACAGTTCTAAAGAACAATACAAATACATCGACATAAACGTAGCCGTTGTAGTTTGAATTAGTCCGTCGGTCGATTCAAAGGTCCTGATTCAAATGCTTCTTGAAAGGCGCCAAAATCTGCGACTTTGAAGTCAAAACAAGTACTCGTCATTATATGCGCTAACCGATAAATCGCAACGGGTGCGGAAATGAAAGCGAGATCATATAAAACTATTAAAAAGGCAGTCGCCTGCGCTAAACCCGAGTGACAGTGCGTGGAGTGTTATATGGAGGCACGAGGAGACAGTTGCCTCCTCTTGCTTTCTTTATTATACTGGAACTTTTGACCAATGACCCCAATAACCAGAATTTTGCCAATGGTCTATGAAGTTGCCTCCTCTTGAATTTAAGTCTGGCTACGCTCCTGTGCATGAGGTGTTATATTTATTTCTATCTGTTAGCCTGGCTTGTAAGGAAGTATCTCCAGTCCTCTCCGTCTCATCTTCCCAACCTTGTAAGCTCAAGGATCTTTGGTGCAAGGCCAGTGCACTGATCTTGTAGGCCTAGGTCATCTATAAGCATTACTTGACCGACGTGAAAATAGCAGGGAAGACTAGCTTAAACTATAACAGCTGGCCAGTGGGACAGCCTACCTTCCGTCTCTCATCCACAACGACCAGCTGTCAATCAATCGATTTAGAATGGGACCTAAACAAAATGATCCTTGAAGCGTACTGAGCGAGTACGAGAGAACCGAAGCTGCATTCGAAGGCCAAGAAGCTAAAACTCCGATAAAATACCACAAAAATACGAATACCAAAGATCTTGGGATTAAGATCTTTGCTAAAATTACTTCTAGTGATAATAATAACACTACTGCTACTTAAGAAATCATAAAAATTACGTCAAAGCATAATACGTTCGGAATAGTACCCCACGAAGTGCGACTTTTCATTCTCAATTGTTTACTAATCGTATAAAATGACTACATAGTCACGGGATGTTTTGGCCCGTTTCGATTGGTTGGTGTTTTTAGGCCAAAGGTTGACTTAGTTATTTGATCACGTGACCAACAAGCCTCATCGTGATTGGCTGGATGTTTTTGGGTCAAAAGTCGACGTTCATCAGACGCGTCGGGAGAGAAGAGAGCAAGGACGAACGTCGCCATCTTGGAAGAAAAATTGCGCGTCGTTTCGCGTCGTTTGTCGGTATAGTTTCGCAAATACCGGAAGTATCGGTTCTATTCTGGACGATCGGATTTATTCGTCAGTGTGACCTTTAAGCGTCGACTCAATCGGACGAGCGTCCGATCGACAATTTACGTCGATCGACGCAGATTTTAAATCGAAGCAGAGGCGGAGGCGCCGCCATCTTGATACGCCCAGCCCGTCGTGATAATATGATGTGCGCAGATTTGAATCGCAAGAATTGGCCATAACAGTCATCATATCCTGACGAATTTCCGAATTAACGCTAGAGTCGGCGATTATTGCTTTCGGACGGGGTACTGTGCTCGAGAGATTTTACCGTCCGTCCTGCGAAGACAGAATTTTTGCGCCAGGTGGGTATCATGTACGTAGGGTGGTCGAAGTAGGCCATGTCATGGTCGGTTGTGTCGTCGTCTTTGTAATGTCAAACAGGGCTTTTATTCGGCATGAGAACGCAGTTAAATCGGAATAAATAAATTGTATTAACGTGGGCTTTCTGGATGGATGTATATTTAGGAATTCTGTGTCTAGTTCGATAGGATTTTATTGTGTTTTTGAGGATGTGTCTGTAGAGCAGGTCAGTGAATAGGAGTATTTGCGATGGTCGCTGTTGAAAGGAAGCGCTGTTGCTTGTTTGCTGTTCGTGTGCTACTATTGTTGTATTGTATTGTATTTGAACACTTGTTACTAGCTGTTCTAGGAGTTTCCTTGAACGTGTCGATGCAGTTTCGCTATGCCTCGTGCAGTGCATTAGCCACTCATTTGAACCGAGTTATGTAATACCCTGCCAGGCTTTTTGAATTGGCACTGGCTAGCCTAACCATGCGCAGTAGTTAAGAGATGAACGAAACTAACCCTAACCCTGACCCTCTCGACGCCTGCAGTACTAACCTGGCATTTGTCGGCCATAGAAAAATTCCAACAACTTAACGTGACAGGCTTTGCCAATATTTATTTCAACCGGATGTACCGAGTTATGTAATACCCTGCCAGGCTTTTTGAATTATGAAAGGCAATGGCTGTATGCGAATGCCCGAAGCACAGCTGTGTTGGTATTTCAGTTATGTAATGGCAGCTTTTTATACACAAAAACAACTGGTGAAGTGTGCTTTCACGCCGAGGTCAAACCTGGTGCGCTCTATTGCAGTGTTGTTGAGCCAATTGTTGAGCAGCTTTTGGTATGCGTATGTTTTTGTTGTTATTATTAACTTATTTCATCTTTTGTTCAAAAGGCTGTTAGGCATAAAATATGTCCAAATATAGTTATATGATTAATTTTTATGGAGTTATGCATTATATTGCTCAGAAGGTCTCACTCTTACAGCTACTTAATAATTTAAGTTGTAGAATTGTATTTTACACTACATATGTAAGTTTTAGACATGTCGCAACTTTGCAATTTTTGTACACTTTTCACACAGAGGCATGCATTCAAAATACAAGTTGACTTTCTATCTATACTATTGACTCAGAATACATGTGACTTTCTTTCTATTATTAGACATACATATTCTTTCTATACTATTGACTCAGAATACATGTGACTTCTCTCTATTATTAATTGGTGCTGTCTCGTTCAGAAGGCATTAGCACACCAAAATGAATCCGTAATCAGCTCAGATGATCACTAAGACAGAGAGACAGGCTCTGGTGGATAAGCAATTTTACTACTTAGGAGGTTTTGTATAGTGCCCCTTCAAGACCATCTACTCGGGAACGCTGCTGACCCAACCCCGGCTAAAACTACTTGTGGTACAAAAGTGTTCTTGCCAGAGTCTCAAGCTGTTCCAGACCACTTAAATGCAATTTTGGACCAATTTAATAAACAATTTATTTAATTTTTGTGATGCTGTGAAGGTTTTCTCAGGCACAGACGCAGTTGATTTGTTGCTCAGCTTAAGATAGTGTAGTGGTTAGTGTGCTGGACTGTCACTTGAGACGTCAGTTCAAATCCCCGCCAGGGCAGAAATTTGGTTCGAGATTTCTGCCCGGCGTGCGCCCCTAGCAAACTCAGCCATGACAAGTATGCTGACCGTACACTTTTGGTGGGAAGATGAGATGATGAGGGAAAGGTCTGGCCACCTGCTTTCATATGCTGAGGCTAAGAAAATGGAAGTCGCTAACACTTCATACCCTTGGCTGTCTCAGGACTAGCTTAAGGGACTACTCTTCTTCTGACATAATTCAGATGACTTGCCCCTTGAGTGGAGGGAAGCTATTAGCAAGGGTAGGAGGTTTACTTGATTTCTACCAATAATTGTAGTTTACCCACTGAATGGTGACATGTATGTGAACCATTTTTTTTAGAAAGTTGTCATAGTTACTGGTACAGTATAATTGTGAAAAGCATGTTTCAGGTTAAAGAAGACTTTGAGTCTGTAATTCAAATTTGCATTATTAGTCTGAGATTTCCAACCTTATTTTGGATTATAGCTATATTTTCAAACATTATGTCATAGTTATGTATAATAAGACAACATGAGCATAGCATAGTAAATTCTTTAAGAATAATACCAAACAATAGTGTGGTTCAGTTGTATCTCTAATATTATGAACTACACTGTATATACATCATCATCATCAGTTTCTGACGCCAGCCATTTGGCAGCAATGGGTTCGAATAACTGATCTCCATTGTCCTCGGTCATTGTCAAGTCCATTGCTTCTCTTAGTGTTAGTCCAAGTGATGTCATGTCCTCATTTATATTATCTATCCAGTCTTGGTCTTCCTTTGTTTCTGTTTCCTTTGAATCTTCCTTATAGTGCATTGTGTCTGATTAGGTCAGCTGGCATTGTCGACATGTCAAAAACGTCGGAGTCTTTGTTGAACCACTTTGTCTGGCAGAGTTTTTATTGACTGTATATACACTGTATATATACTACATATTAATCATATACCAGGGTAATGTGTGTGTGTTTGTGCGCATGCTCTTGCATATGTGAACACACTCTCACACACACTCACATACACTCTTAGTCTCTTACACACACACACATATGCGAGAAGTAATGCTTTGTAGTTCCACAGAGGGAAATGCCCTTCTGACATGACACTTCAGACTGGCTACCTGGAATTGAGATTTGGAGCTATCTCTGTTGATGTGCCTTTAATTGATGCATTGGACATTATGACAGTATGCTTTAGAAGTTATGAGAACAGATTCAACGTGTCTTGTGCACTGTGTCAATCAGTTGCTTATAGCTGGAGGTTAACTAGTTGTCTGTCTTGTGCACTGCCTTCATAACTGGTTGACTTAACCCTCTCGCCCCGAGAAACCAATTTATCGGTTTGTGCATACGTGACTTATCCCCAAGAAACCGATTTATCAGTTTCGCCACCCATGATTCCTGGGAGCGCCGGGTTATCATAATCTTGCCCTGGGAATTTGGGGCAAAAGGGTTAAGGAGTGCAGTGGCAGAGGTGAATGGTGTTTAGGGAAAGTGTGAATATGACAGAAGTAGTTGAAGGTTTGGAGGAGCTTTTAGCATCCTGCTTGCAACAGCTAATTGTCTATTGTTGATAGCACTCATTAAATTTGATCATATGTTCATTGATTGCATTATGAGATGAATGGCAAAGATTAAAGCAAGTCTAGGTTAAGTATATGAAGCATTCTGTGCTCTTGATGGTGTATGATTGTGTGAATGTTTTGTTTAAGGCATGTCTCGGAATGGCAGCGTTTCAAGCAGTTAGGTGTGTAGGTCAAGTATCCTAGCGATTCTGCATAAAATTATTTTACAAAATAAAATTTTTTCTGATACGGCCACAAAACCCCACCGGAAACACACCTATAGCTCTTGATGTTATGATTGAGCATTATAATTTTTTTGTTTGAAGCATTTTTTTCTAAATGGAACATCCTGGTTAAGGATTTCTGGGTGTCCTCAGAGCAGTACATATTCATTCTAGGAAACACATACACGAGAAACACAGTGTCATAGCACTGTGTATGAGACACATTAAACTTGTCTTTATTCTCAGGACTTTTGCACTGGGAGCACCTCTGATTGGTGTGCACTGTGAGAGGCACTTTATACATCTTTAAATACAACACAGTACAACTAGGAACCACATTAATAAGGCTATGTTACAACAAGGTCAATGAAATAGAATCTGTATCAGGTTTGTATCTGTGTTCCGGGCTGCATTAAATAATAAATTTCAGAATTGGTGTTAAACGGGGCAGGTTTTAAGGAGACATGATTTTTTTTTCCGGTAGGACTTCATCACGTAGGCTATATAAATTCAGAACATATTGATTTTAAGTTTTTCTTAAAAATATGTCCCCCACATTTTCTACTGAAACCTGTAACTTCTGAGTGACTTTGTGAAGCAGTTGAAAATTTAAGGTCTCTTCGAATTGCTGGTGAGCAGAAACAATGTCATATCTACAGTATTGATGTTTTCTCAAGTTCAATTCGCCATCTTGTGTGTTGCCAATTCCCAGCGGCACAGTATCAGTTCTAATGAATAGCGCTTCGTGTTTGGCCTGTCAATGATCTGGTTAGATGGTTAATTTCTCCTGGCACCCTGGTGGGTCTCCGATGTGTACGATGACCAGTTTTGCATGTTATCTGGCAAATGGAATCCGACAGATTCCACTTTGTGCTGTCAGTTCGGAAAATATTCGCTCATTGAATCTGGCGGCGTGATCGAGCTGTTCGTGTAATGACATGTTTTGCCAGAGCTAACTATCGCGGCTTCTGGTCTTTCGGTTTTGCTCTGCCCGTACGTGATTCAGGTGATGCTATCAGATTTAAAATCTGATTCGGTTGAATTGACTGAATATGGCAAAACAACACTGTTTTTGTTATTGGTGTTATTTTGAGCAGTGGTGGTGGTGTGACAGGTCGCAAAAGCCTGTCAGATCTTGTGTATGGGTTTGATTTCTGTTGCGTTATATGAAATTGACAACTTGTTGTCAGGTCATGTGAATTATAAGGAATGTTTGTTTGGCTGTTGGTTTGTGGTTTTGTTGTTGCTTCAGCTGAAATAGCCTTAAGCCGCTACTTATTTCTTTGGGTCAGATCTGGTCTCGTCTTTTTCGATTTCTATTTCCCTCCATCAATTTCCCATCCCCGGTCCACCTTTAATTTTCGTTCCCATTCTGTCTCTGGCTCTCTTTGTTTTTAGATATTTATGTAGAATGCTCTGTTGCTCTTGGTTACCTTGGGGCTATGAATGTAATTGGCAAATATGTTCTCGTATTCAATCTAGGACGATTTCTACATCAACGATACCTTACATTATGTTGGTTTGGATCTACTATATAGGATATTGTCTATAGAGAGTATCATGCATTTAACTTCGTCTTGTTGATTATACTTTGGTTTAGCACCATCGGTTGATGCCTTTTGCATTAGACTCCAGTTATGTAGGTTACTTTGTAGTAATTACTTTTTAACTGAGTGTGCGTGATCTAGTGGTTAGCTTGCTGGACTGCCACCAGGAGGTTGGGGTCGGGGTTCAGATCCCTGCTAGGGGTATAAATGTGTTTTGAGATTTCTGCTCTGCCTTTGCCCAAGCCAACTTGGCGATAAACTGGGTACACTGACCGTGCACACTGTCGGTGGGAAGATGAGACGGTGCGGCAGAGGACTTGCCACCTACCATCATATGCTGACCGAGCATTTGAGCTGACAGTTGACAGTGTGTTGAAAGCATCATGGAAGTAGCGTGCTGCTGATTATGCTACAGCAGTTACCGTGGTTACTATTGCAATTGACGGATTTGAAATGCTTTGCTTCTTGAAATTAAAGCTTAACATTTGCTGATCAGGGAGCAAATTATTGTAATTTCATAATTGTTGTCATTTCATGCATCACCAGTATTGCCAACATCTCGTAAGTCTTTATTATGTAGACATTAATAATGATAATAATAATGATAATAATAATAATAAACATAATAATAAGGCAAAAAAAATATAGGTGTGTTTCCGGTAACAGTGGTTTTAAATTCTGGGTAGGTAGGTAGGAAAAATTTTGTATTTTGTAAAATATTTTTATGCAATGCTGCATTGTTGTATAATAATAAACGAATATATCGTCATCATATTTCACCTTGCTGAGGCAAAAAAATATTTTTACGCAATGGAAAGCAATGTTATCAATGTCACAAAGGTTGAATTCACGTGTCAATCAAAAAAAAATTCTTAATTTAAAAAAAATTTAAAAAAAATAATTTAAAAAAAAAACATTTCACAAAATTTTCCCAGTCGGGCCTAAAAAAGTGACTCGGTCGGGTTACCGGAAACACAACATTATTTTGTTTTGGCCTAATAATGAAATAATAATAATAGAGTGGTTTTCTGCACCTTCTCTGTTTTGTCCTTTGGTCTATAAAAACACATACTTTGGGCTAAAAGAACATCATTTTGGGCTAAAAAGCAATTGGGGATAGATGGTAATAATAAAAATAGCAATAATGATTTGCAATTCTTGTGCCAGACGTCAGACTTTAGTTATAGCTGTGTAATCCTGTGTTTTACCTTTATGTTGTTTGGCTTTGAAAAGTGAGTTGTATGTGAAAGGAGAAGATTTTTGAATTGTTAGGAAGTATGTTTGAGAGCCAAAGTTTGTTTAGAGTTTGAAGCTGATGGTATAGGTGAGTCTTGTAAGCTGCACAGCTTGAAATTTGTTGGAATAGCTATTCTTCAGTGTCTTTGTGTCTTAAATGCGCTGTATATTTGTTTTGATACATACTTACATGCATACATACAAATACATATATAAATGCATCGTGATGCCAGCCATTTGACAGTGATGGGTACGGATAAATGATCTCCATTGTCCTCGGTCATTTGTCAAGTCCATTGCTCTCCTAACTGTTAGTCTAAGTGATGTTATGTTCTCAGTTATATTATCTATCGAGCATAATGTTGGTCTGCCTTTGTTTCCTTTTCGTACATGCATACGTACATGCATACATATACATGTATGCATACATACCTACAGGTATACATATGTTAAGATGTACTTACATACACACAAATACAGACATACATGTACACACACACATGCATACATAGGAGTATGCTGTACGTGTGTTCACTTTGTCACTGTCTCATTGCTGATTATGGCTGGCTGACCCTTCACTATCTCTGCACTGATTGGGAATGTGAAGAAAGGTTTCACATGGTCTCGAGTCTTGGTGTAAAACAGACCCTCCTCGGAGGTGAGACTAGGCACGGTTTGCTGGTGCTTGGGGAAGGTCAGTGTTTCCGTTAGAGTCCAAAAAGAGGACGTATTTACGCCTTGACCTAGAATTTTTTGGACGTAGCTCGTTGCTTTCGGCTATCACACGGAAAAATCTGGACGTTTTGGACGTTTTTACGTCCGTAAAAAGGCCATTTGGGCGTTAACGAAAACACTGGGGAAGGTGGTATGTGGCTTCTGATCATGTTTCAGGTTTTTAGTTGAATTGTAAAGTTTATACATGCTTTCCCACACCAACTGATTCCTATATTATTCCTTTTTTCGCTGTTATAGATAGGCCTTTAACTAATATTTTTATGTAATAAATGAGAAATGTACTCTGGTTGCTGTAATATAACCATTGGAGGTAATGCTAAAAATGTCATAATAAATTAGCATTTCCTTGAAATGCTGTGGAACCAAAAACCTGTTTATTTTTTATTAACACTCTAATGTCGAGCTGCATTGGTTTCCCAGTCACTTTTAGTACACGTTCGTCATTAAAGTGTTAAACAATGTAGTACTATAAAATGTGCTGGAAGCTGTACACACTTGTGTACTGGATCCTATTTGAGTTAATCTAAGGTAAGGAAATAAGTATATTCTTGAATGAGAAGCACTGGCAATGTACAGGGCAAGCTTAATACATCACAGGCGTAGCCAGAGGAAAATTTTGAAAGGGGTTTAAACTTTTCGGGGTGTGTGTGTTTCCATTGGAAATTGTTTAAAATTTTTATATATTTTTAGTTTTTAATAACAGTAATGCATTTATTGGGGGTTTGGGGTTGGACCTGTTAAACCACCCGCTAAATTTGCCTATGTAATACATACAAACAATGTCATATAATAAAACAAACCAAGAATAGAACCAGAGCAGTTATTGTAAATCAAGGGGAACATAAGGGAGGGAGATAGGAGAGGAAGAGTTCGGGTTAGTCCAGGAGGAAAAGTGAAGAGCGTACGTAGCCAGATCTCGGGAAACCTTGGTGAAAGCCTGAAAGGGGCATTTGACTGTTTAAGGACATCGAATCGGTTATGTGGCAAAGAACACAGCGATGTGTTTTACACCAGACGGATGATCATTACTATTCATTAGCGCAAGTTATTGTGCCGGGTTAAGTGGTCTGTTGGGGTGTGGCCCGGGCGGGCGGAAGTTACCCTTTGAAGAACCTATCCCTCCGTCCATGTCTGGCGAATTCAGCGGTATAGGCAAGCGTTTTTATCGAGCTGCTGGATTTCTCGGAAGGACTCGAGCCTACCGGTGCTTAGCAATAAAGTTATCTGGTCCGGTGTGCGGAGAGGCCGCCGCAGCAGTCTGCAGCAGCCGAGGTGGGGCTGGAACGGAGTAGCGTCTGGCCCGAGGAGAAAGTAGATTACGGCCTGTGCTACTAATAGGCAGTGTAGTTCAAGGATTTGCGTCTGCTGCTGTGCGGCGTACGTGGTGGGCGCCGCCGATGGTTGTGTTCCTGTGTGGCCGGGACAGATGTTGGGCCGCCGCCGCCTAGCCCGTGGCCGGAGGAATAGGATTTCAGGGGAGGCCATCTGTCTCGATTTATGGCCGTGTTTCCTCGGTTCGATCTCTGTCGTAGTCTGCTTTGGTGGTGGTTATGAGGCACAGGCGTGGTTGACGGACTTCCGAGACGTCGTGTGTGATCTGTGTGATCAGGACATCAGAGGTCATGAGGGGTCATGTCCCGTAGCCATACTGGAGGGCAGTTTGGGGATGGAGGTGATGAGGGCGCTGCTTGTTAGCAGTGACATTAAGGTTTGTTGTGGTGGTGTCTAAGTTGTTCTGCAGTGATTTGGTTGAAGATGTTATGTCTCAGAGGACACTGTAGGGTTGATTCCCAGATTGTCTAATACCTAAGTGGGATGTTTGCTTGGTGCATATCTGTGTCATTGCTTTAGCCGGCGTTGACGGTTTCTGTCTACCTTTGCTTCTGCTTGCCTCAGCTTCAACTTGTAATTGTAATTGAACATTTATATAGCGCCACTCAGAGATTCAGGGACACTCCCGATCCAAGTCAGTGCGCTGTCACTGACAAATGGGATAGTTTTCTGAATGTGTGCTTGCCTGTCTTTGCTTCTGCCTGCATTTCTTCGGTCTGTGATCTGTGTGATCGGGACATCAGAGGTCATGAGGGGTCATGTCCCGTAGCTTTGTTTGTGGCTACTTGTGCATCAGTATGTCTGGCTTAGCCTCTGCCTACATTTGTTTCTGTCTACTTGTTCATCTGCCTGCCTTTGCCTGTGTCTATGTATATATATATATATATATATATATATATATATATATATATATATATATATATGTATATTTCGCTTGTTGAAAGAAATTAAGCTGACATAGTGCAACTTATTACAGAGGCTGTTCTATACCACTTTGTCCTTCTGATCTGTCTACTTGAGCATCAATTCCACTTTACTTTTGATCTGTGTCTGTATCTGTCCGAACATCTGTCTGTCCGTGTACATAACCAGCCATGTCTCATGTCTCTGTACGGCCGTGAATCTGATCATATTCATCTGTCCGTTCGTATACCACGGTGTCCTTCTGACCTTCCATCGCCGCCGCCTCCGTCTGAATGCGTACGCGTGTCCTCCGTGCACCTCCGCTCGGTCGGTCGGTCGGTCCGGTTATTCAATGCGTCTGGAGGTTTTCGGCAGCAGTCGGCGGCGACACGCAACTGGTGGCCATTGGCATATTTGTTGCACAACATTAGATTGTCTAGTCTAGCAGCTGTTCATTTCTCTTCCGTGGCGACGCGACCGAGGCGGCGGCGGCGGCGCCCTGGCCGAGGCATCGCGGCGGCGGCGACACGGGCCGAGGCATCGCATCGCCCGATGACCGCAGATCTACGACGCAGGTTTATTGGAATGAGACGTCGTCGTCGTGGCTGTCGTCTGATAGATCGTGCCGCCTCCGCTGCTGGATTTTACGCCTGCGCTCACATAGCACTAGATTACTGGCATTGATTTTGCTGTAGAGCTTAAAGCCGTCCCCTGTGACGGTGGCACATGACGACGACGACAGTGACGCTGGTCGGTGGTTGGTCGTAAGGCACTGGTCACGTGATGCTATGTCTGTTGCCGGCTCGTCTTGTCCGTCCATTGGTTGTGTGGTTGGTGTGGCTCGCATCCTCCTATATGGTCTTATGTGGCCGACTTGTTCTTGTCGGTGTTTTTTCGGTTGTTTTCGTTGAGGGTCTTTGTGTTCTTGGGGTTTCTTTGTTGTTTTCGTGTGTCTTGATTGATTGTCTCTTTCGTAGGGATTCCGTGACAGATGGTTCATCTTTTTTTGTTCGATCGGACTGTCTTGTTGTGGATTCTTTAGCAGTTCTTCTGTCTTTTTACATTATCTTGATAGGCTGTCATGTTTTTGTGGAGTCTTAACAGCTGTTTCATCTTTTGCTGTTCTTCTTTCACGGACTTGTCCATTTACCAGTTGTTTCATCTGCCTGGGGTGCTCGATAGTGTAGTGATTAGTGAGCTAGACTGCCAGTTGAGGGGTCTGGGGTTAAAATCCATGCCAGGGCAGAAATTTGGTTTGGGATTTCTGCTCCACCTGCGCCCCTAGCCAATTCAGCTGTAATGAGTACACTGACTGTACGCTGTCGGTTGGAAGATGAGGCGGCGAGGGAGAGGACTGGCCACCCGCCCTCATGTGCTAAGACTTAGAAAATGAAGTTGCTAACACTTGATACCCATGGGATATCCATTGCTGCCTAGCTTAAGGGACTGCTCTTCTTTCTTCCTCTGCTTGTGTTGTCTTGTCTGGTCATATTGTAAGTGGCATTTTCAGTTAGTAGTGTAATTCACTTGACATTGTTTTATTCGATCATGTCATTATTGTTGATTGTCTGACTCTCTCGTGACAGACAATGAAAACGACGTCTGCTAAATCACAATAACTCGAAAGAAGCCACAGTACTTAGCATTATTGTCGTTTCTGTAGACTTCTCTTGATTGATTTTCGTTTTATTTTGTCTGTGTAGTGCGCAGTTTCGCTATCAGTTTGTTTTGTTGCATAATATTGGCTTGCCATCATCTTCTGGCTTACAAGTGCGATCTTGTCATTGCAGATGCCTGCTTGCGTCTGCTATTGTCATGTTTGCTTATTATTTTATCTTGAACTTTAGTGTAGTGCATAACTATTCTTTCTCATTTTGTGTTTGTTTAGCATGCTTACAGACTCGCATATATAGACCTGCTTATAAACTGAATGCATTAGTAAACACATATGATTATATATTTAATTATATATATAAAAATACATATACATATATATAGCAGACATATATATATATGAATGCATATATACATACATATTTGCATGCATACGTCATACATAGTGGTACATAAATGCATTTTTGCATACATAAAAATATGCATGCATACAAATATGCATACATACATTTATGCACATTTGTGCAAGCTTGTATCTTCTAAGATGCTCTCAAATAAATAAAAATATATCGCTCCTGAGTAGTAACCTTGAAGCGGCACTATATACATCTCCGTAATGAATGCGTGTTTCCCGGCAATATCATCATCAAAGCACCTCTCAGACAATGTACGGTTTCGTCTTTTTCTTCACACCATGTGTGTGGGCTTTGCATGACGAAACTTTCGGCAATTGGGAACCAGCTCAGCGGAGCACTGTACGATAGTTTCCATTCCTGTTATTTTTAGTGTCCAAGTTGTTTTGTTGTTGATACGAGGGTGTGATTCGAAGCGGCTTGCCATTAGCTAATGGAGTTTTTCCAGCGTCAGACACCCTAAGTAATGAACCTCATGTCCTTGAAGTGGACCAGTGGAAGTTCAAAGGAATTGTCTGCGTTGGACGGCTCTAGAGTCCTCAGTTTTTATGGACACGGAAACCATTGGTACAGAATATTTAGCGTAAACAGACAGGTCTTGTATCTGGATTATCTACCGCTGCCACTTGAGGTTTTTTTACAATGATGTCTGCTAAAAGCAGACATTGCCAAAAGCTCACAGATGGCTGTCTGGTAGCTGAACACAGTTCTGTTCCTGTTATTTTTTAGTGTTGAAGTTGTTTTGTTGTTGATAATAGGAAACTAAGTCTGTGAATAGTCGTTTGTCTTGGTACCGTAATATTCTGGCTGTAGGCTGTGCCACTTATCCATTGTGTGTTTGTGTGAAAGCGTTCCAGCCATGTTGGTGTCTATTGTTAGCAGACATTATATGTAGCATCGTAGTGGATAGTGGCCTTAGTGTCTTTCGTCTTTGATAGCAATTATTCAGCGGCTTTAACCCGTTTCCGCTTAGTCAGTGGCAATTATACATTGGCCTTAACTGCTATCTGCTTTGTGGGTGGTAGTTTAACGGCCTAGGCCTGTCACTGTTTTGTAGGTGGCGGTTATTAGCATTGGCCTCTTCCTGCTTTGCAGGTGCAACTCATTTTGGTGACCTTGGCATCTTTCGGCATCTCTTACAGGTGTTACTTTGAATTCATTCTTTTGACCTTCGTGTCAGCTGCTGCTTGGCTGGTGCTGTAGGTTTTGGTCAGCCGAGGATCAGTTGTTCTTACTGGTGGAATTGTAGTGTTTGTTGCAACACGTGATGCATTAGAGAGGCTCTAATCATCATCATCAGTCCCGGATGCCAGCCATTTGGCGGCCATGGGTACGAATAAATGATATCCATTGTCCTCGGTCATTTGTCAAGTCCATTGCTTCCCGTAGTGTTAGTCCAAGTGATGTTATGTTCTCATTTATGTTGTCTATCCATCATTGTCTTGATCTGTCTTTGTTTCTTTTCCTTGAAATCTTGCGTGTTGTGCATTGTGTGGGATTCGGGTCAACTGGACAGGCTCTAAAAGGTGCTATATAAATGTACTCTATTTTACAATGAACTAGAAAACTCTCCTGTTCCAACTTGCTTGCCTGTCATAGCTTGATTTCTGGTTCTATCAGAGTTTGACTGGTCATTTCCTATGGATTACAATTTTTGACTGCCGTGCAGTGTTATATTCGTTAACGGAAACGATAAGTCGAACTGAAAATAATCCATTCCGTTAACGATAAGTATAACGATAACTGAAAATATTCTAAGAACGAAAACTGAACGGAAACGGAAATAAATGATGCCGAACTGAATAAAAACTGTAACGATAATTAAAATCCGAACGGAAATTATACACATTTATGACTAAAAATAGAAATGAAGTAATTTACTTACTGACTTAAATTAGCGGTGAACCAGTCTTTCGTTGGACTATGTTATAGAAATGAAGTAATTTACTTACTGAATACTGACTTAAATTAGCGGTGAACCAGTGAGTAGTTAGTATACTGTACTAGTGTACTAGTGTAACTACGTTGATAGACCTTCAACTTCAAGTAACTACGTTGATTGAACTCGAAGTAAGATTATTTAAGAACTGTAACTGTAACTTGAACTAAAATTGTTTGAGAACTGTAACTTGAACTGAAATTATTTAAGAACTCGAAGTTGAAGTTGAACTGAAATTATTTGAGAACTGAAACTGAACTGAAACTGAAATTACTCCCAGCCGAACTGAACTGAAACTGAAATAGAAATTATTTTGTGAAGTAAAATAACACTGCTGCCGTGTCACTTGAATCAACCGTCAATTAATGCCTTGTGCATTGTGATTATGGTGCTATCGAAGTGATTAGATTAGAAGCAATACATCTGGTTTCATCTTATCTCCCGAGTTGATGGGGAGGGCAGTTTAGGGTAATGGTAACAATCTGGCACTAAGCAGAAGATCAACATAAGTAAATAAGTAAGTAAGTCCGTATATCCTTTATTGACAAAAACCAACTGCTATCCGCTTGCGGAATCACTTTCCGCTCCCTCCCAAAAGTCGACTCAGCCTAGACTCATTCTCTAGATGGCGATGGTAAAATGAGTACCGGGTAGTAGGATGTGATAGGCGCCTTGCTTGGCTGCCAAACAGTTAAATTCTACTCCTGTGATAACTTATGATCATCCGTTCATACTATGAATTGTAATCATACTGCGGCATGTCAGTTTGAAATAATAGATGAAGATTATTATTCTTATGATGCACACGGTGGCATGGGAATGACGAGTGAGGATTGACAATTCCACCAAGAATAGGCCTGCACGCGCTTGTATGTCACAGCACGCTTATATGTCACAGGCTCACAGTGTGCATGTCTGGGGAGATGAAATGTTTGGATGCACTCTCTAGACTGTGAGAGTGGTGCTGGTACTGCCATGGGGTTTTCGTTCAATGTGCCATCATATGATTTTCAAAATGGTCCAACCCTACAGTTGGTTCATTATGAAAATCAACAGCAAAATATGTGTGGGTTGTTGGAAAGTCTGAGTGGCTAGATTTAGTTTCATGGTTATGCTTTGTACTTGATAACTTCTGATTAATAATATAATAGAAGGAGTGCAGTAATGAAGTCAACTTTCTATGTAGCGCTAATTAGACTCATTTCCTTTCTATAGTTGGTGCTGCTAAAATTCTTTACGTTTATGCTATGAACTAGACTCCTTTCATTTCAGTAGTTAGCCTGCTATCGCACTATGTTGCCGTGGCAGCCATGCTGTCCAACATGCGGTCCGCGAATGTTGACTTATTTCATTTCAGTAGGTGGCACTGCTATCGCACTGAGCGCTAAGAATTGTTTTTAAGCCGTCACGTAAATTCAGGTTTACGTGCTATGAAAGTTGGGCTGCATGATAGTCTATTGCTGTGCTGTCCAACATGTGGCCCATGGGCGTGCGACATTCAGGCATTTGGCCTGCGGCCTCATATTCTCATCGAAGTTATTTTACCGTCTTAGGATGGGAAAACATCTAGTTTAACATCATAATAATAACCTATTGTTGTTACCAGTAGGGCTGTCAACGGGCCCCCGGGGGACCGATTCGATGGGCCCGGCCCGCCCTTAAATCAAGGCCCGAAAACCCGTCCGAATCAGCATATTATTTTAAGTAAATTTTAAAAGCTTAAATACAGACTTTCTGTCGCCTAAAACGCTGTGGATTTGAAGATGTGTTGGCCAGCTACAGTGGTGTATTAGTCATCGGCGCGGGGGTAGTTGGCAACTTGGCACCCGTACCTGTTTACTTGTCGGCTGGCTATACTAAGACCAGCCATGCGTTGCAGCGCGTTGAGGTATTACTGCTATTACCAGACCAGTGGATGATGTGCTGCTAGAGCCTTGTGCCCCTCTTCAAATCTGCCGCCTTCGCAGTATAGGCTACCCTGTATCGGCGACAGACCGCCGGCGACCATTAGGCCTGTCAGTCAAAGAAGAAAGATCGCTATATCGGGAATTGGTGGTGATCTGGTGACACTAAGAGATCCTGAGTGGCCGAGTGGGAAAACAGCCTCCTCATCAGGTTCAGCGCCCCGGGTTCGCTTCCCGGTCGGGTCGGTTTATCAGAGATTAATTTCTCGGATCTTTACTGCGGGTGGCTCGGTCGCAATTTAAACGTGGAGTACGAGGTTGCTTTCTGCCTCCGACACTAATCATCTTCGATATGAAAAAGTGTCGTGAACCCGCGAAACAATTTAATGAAAATCTGGTGACACACTGGCTGTTATTGCATTCGGCTTATGAACAGAAATTGGGAAACATGCTTCCTATCGTCAGCCCTACCGCCCGTAGCTGACCCGCAAGCCGACGAGTGACTAACTTTTAATTTAAGCCCTAGCGCAATTTGTTAATATACTACCATTAAGATTGGTTACTTACTGACTTACTTGGACTGTCTAGATCTTAACGCGAGATCTCGTTGTTTACCGCCAAACCGCCATTGCTGTTGCTTTCGTTTGAAATAAAGATTTAGTAGTTTATTAGAATCATTCCATTGTTTTGTGCATTTAACTGTCTAATCACGTCAGTGCAGACTGCAGGTAACTTTTAAACTTTGGGAATAAAATGTGGGCATCAGTTATTAATTATCTAGCGGACTAGCAGTTACATGTAATTTAGCGAATTATCACTTTTAGCGACTAGCAAGCTATCAGCCGCCATTTTATGTGCTGTGTATACTGTAAGGTAACGCAAGTATTTCTTGCTTTCTTTAAGTGACGGGCCTGACGGGCCCCCGCTGAAACTGAGGTCGGGGGCCCGGGCCGCGTTTTTCTAATATTTTGACAGCCCTAGTTACCAGTAGGTGATCTCTGCAAGTGTTTGTTTAGGTACTTATTAAACCAAGAGCTCAGTCATGACAGACCAGAAGATCAGCATGGACTTGGGATCAATTCCCGCTACCCTCGACCTCCCAATGATGATATTGTTGCTTATGATGATGAATAACTAAAATGATAATAGAGGTGGTGGTGCTTGTGTCTTAAAGATGATGTTGTTGATAATGATGACAAAGATGTGGATGATGATTATATTCATGATAACGTTGTTGCTAATGATGATGAATAGTTGGAATCATAATAGAACAGGCAATGATGGACATAAAAAGACAGACGCTACTTCTGATAACGACACTGACGGCTTCCTTGCCCTGATCGACTTGATTGCCATTGTCCGTCTCGTTTTGTTGAACATTCGTCTGCGACGGCTGTCCTTCTGTTCCGGCCGTGACCATCATTGTGACCATCATTTCCCATATAGACGAACGCCCAGTTATGCCTAAGTGTGCGGTTACTGCTCTTGAAGTGACGTCCAGATTTCGGTCACAACATTCGTTGATTGTGGCTCCAGAGTCATTTGTCTCGAGTTGAATCATTAGTCCGGAGTCGTCTCTGGGTGATTTATGGCTTCGTGTGCTTGCTTTGTGCCGCAGCGTCGGCTAATCGAGATCATCCCACTGATGAGCCGGAAACCCAGAGGGAGAATATGGAAAACATCCTCCCCATTAGGTTCAGTAGCGCGGCCCTTAATACGGAAGTACTGCTGTCATATTTTCATCTGGATTGTACATGGGGTTTAGTTCATGGAAAAGCCTGCATTTATTTGTACTCAACATTTATAACCACATAAGCTTGCTGAATTTTATTGAGTTCAGTGAACCCGTGGCAAGGTTTGACTGCTGATACTGAAAATAATGTAGGCATGATTCAATGGTTAAATGATGATGATGATGGTGGTGATGATGAGTTCTCTGCCTGAAGGCAGGTCCATGGGCTTTTATACGACATGGGGATGAGATGAGTGAGGTGGTTTCCTGTTGCCTCACTCGCAGACAATTGTGAGAGAGCAACTTGTCCAGGGTCTTTACGCAAAGCCTGGAGATAGGTTCGAACCTGCGACCCTCTGCTTACAAGACACAGAACATGCCACTACACTACCGTGTCCCCTATGGGCCTATACAAATGGTAGAATCCGTCATATCTTCTGCATTGCCAATGATCAGCTGTTGAAGTTCGAATGACCTAGAAGATGGAAGTATATCTGTGTAAATAAAAAGTCGAGTTTAAGATGGAGACTTCTATAGCACCATGATCATAACGCATCAACTGATAGTCGCTCTAAGGCAAATACATTCTAGGTCACAGTTCGTTGGACAGAACCACGTAGTTGAGATCCATGATGCCCCTGTGATCAGAAGGTGTTGAATAGGCATTCCGAAAAGGTGAGACTTTGACCTGACCTACAGGACATATTGCACAACCTGTGGATCAGACAGGGTCTGAGTTCCAGAGCCTGTGGCTGGTAGACAGCGAAAGACTAATGCTCGGTACTGTTTTCATACAGGGCACAACAAGAGCCTTAACATCGAATGAGCAAGTGCAATACTAGTGAAACTGAGAGGTCAGTTGCGAATAGTTGATCATTGGATGTATGGTGGCAGCCTGTAGAGAAACTGTTGGCTGTTTGCTATATTTGAGAGAAAGGGGATGTTTCCATTTCTATTTGCTTGTATTGAAAGTATGTTAATATCGTATCAATTAATTGCAACTGTTTTAGTGCCTATACAATATTCGTTTATTGATTAATCAAGATTGACACAAATGCAACTTTGTTATGTTGTAAATTTGTAACAGGAGAGCATAGGACTGTTCTGATAGTCGCTTCAAAGGAAAATTACATTACAACTGCTATTTGTGCTACTTAGTCATTATTGTTAGGGATCTTTATATATTGAATCCAATGTCTGATTAATTTATTAAGGGTCTCTAGTATCTGTAGACATCCATATGTGATAGGTTAATTGTTGAAGTTAGTAGCCTGGATATTGGGCGTCAGTCCTCAGTCATTTTACTGGCCAGTGTGACTCTTTCTATCATTAAATCAGTAGCAGTTTTGCCAAAGTCTTGAATAATGCAACAGATTGGTTGTTTAATCTGCCAGACAGTGGCATGGTAATTTATGGCCTATGCAGTGTCTATCCTAGAAGTCTGCTGTGTTTTTAAGTACTTGGCCTTGTTTTGACTCAGACAGTCTGTCCTTCACATGTGATCCGCCGTTTAGAGTTGATTCACCGATTACATGATTCATAGGCAGCTCTGTCTTTTAGATCAATGAGACTTGATCCATCGATTCCATGATTCACCGAGTTTAGCTGTCAACAAAACCAGAATGGTCTCATGTTTATAATAGTGGCCAATAGCCCAGTTCTGTCCAGTTCCTCAATATATTCCCTTAATAGAGCCGCCATGCAGCCAGCTGGCACGTTTAATTTCTGCCGAGGCGGACCATCTGTTGCTAGCGTCTCCCGATTATTAGGCAGGAGAGGGAAGAGGGGGCCTTTGTGGCGGCTACGGTCGGCTTCTTGCCGGTGCTTGCATGCGTCACTAGACAGCTGGGCTGCTGGCAGCCGACAAGAGCCGAATCATTTTTCATCTGTGACTGGTTCTTGCATAACAAAGATAAACAAATTTATCTTTGTGGTACAGAAATAGCTAATAGAGGAGTGACTGGAGTAATGTGCGTTGAACCAACTTGCCAGCCACTGAACTCGGTAGTTGTTTAGGAAGTCTGCAATGTGTCCGTCTGGTCGTTTGAACTTAAATCTAAAGCGACTTTGATACAGTACTAAGTAACCGTGTAGGCCTCTGTTGTTGAGTAGATCTTGATGTTGCTTTAATTGGAAAGGTTAAATGAAGTACCTAATCACTCTTTGAGGAAATATTACTCCTCCCCTTGAAACATTTGAAACTTTATTATATTTGCATATGTGGTGTATTTGATGATATATTTGTTTATTATGCATCAAGCAGGAAGACACTCTGCTTCACAACTTACATCACACAAAAGCTACTATAAAGGGAAAAAGAGAATAATGTTAGAATTATTCAGATTTGGGGTCAACTTGGTGACATGAGAATATGCTCATACAGAACTCTGGGTATAAAGTTCTTAAAGTCTTTTTGGCGGAAGTACGAAGTCGTGTGCATGAGGGCGGACAGTGTAGGGTCGCAGCAATTTAATTATATTAATTTGCGCTTTATAAATCTTCGTATAATGATAATAGTACATATGGGTAGGTGTGTAATTTGAAAATTACATATATTTATGTAAATAAATAGTGTTGAATGAATATTTAGTATTCCTGTGTGTTCTGGGTTTTTGTAGGAAATCACTTTGCAGTTCAGAGCATGGTTTGTTCTTCGATGACCTCAGTTTGGCCCCTGTAACTAAGGAATCTGAGTGCAAACGTTGTCATGGCAGCTGATGGTAACCACTACCCCAAAATGGATTGTTTCCTTGTGTCGCATCATCGTCACCACCAACACCAAATGGATATTCTTCAGATGCCTGGAAAAACAACGAGAAAATACCGAGACCCACGACATGCTCCACTGCGAAAACTTAGCGTTGACTTGATAAAAACTTACAAACACATAAACGAGGTTAGCTTAATCTCCATCCATCTTATATTATACTATACTGGCACACACTTTTGTATTACACACTTGGTGTATGTATTGTGAGTGTGTGTATGTATTTATGTTATATTATCTAACTATCTATGTGTGTATGTATGTATGTATCTGTCTGTATGTTCGATAAACACCTAATCTGGGACCTTCTAAGTACAATACATCAGAGATTAGTTAAATTGCTAATTGATTAGAATTGGAATTGGCTACTGAAATTTGCCAATTGCTTAGAATTAGCAAAATCTTGTAGCTAATTAATTAGTATTGTCTAATCGATTAGAATCTGATCGATTAGTTACCCATTTCTGAAGTATAGTGTATACCCATTAACTTGAGGCCATCAAAGGACAGGCCCATCGAAACCACATGTAAATTAGGCCACGTGCGAAACAGGATTACGCTGAAATTACTAAACATTATCTCTAACTAAACCCTTACACATTGTAGGGTTTATTATGTCATCTACCATCACTTTGTTTCATTGAGCATAACTAAAAATAAAATTGTTTGTGATCTAATTTTTAAAACTGAAAACATGCACAAACTAAATGATAGCCTTATTAAATAAAATTTAACAATCAATTTGTATTTAGCCCTATAGATAATATACACATACGATGTTTTGAAAATTATTGGCACAGACAACACATCATGTAATACACGGTTCACCAGTGTCCACAGAGTTCATATTCCAGGAGTTGCACCTAAATTTATGTTAGGTTTGTCTAGTGCAGAGGGAGGTTTGTCGTAGTATGTTTTCTCCTGTTTCTGGTGCTTAGCATTGTTTTCTGTCCAAGATCAGTTATTCGTGCATTGTTCAGTCCATTAGCTTATATATAGCATAGGTTCAGTCGGTGCACTAGCGTTCAGCAGGTGACAGCAACCATTTGCTCCTTCGGCAATGCTGGCGCCATAAAATGGTGCACAAATTTTCACTCCCGTTCAACTTCCAAAACTATATAGAACTTAAAAAATTTATGTGGCTTGGGTTTGTAGTTATTTTACCCAACCCTCAGTATTCACTTGGC
This sequence comes from Aporrectodea caliginosa, assembly GCA_020284085.1. Taxonomy (NCBI): domain Eukaryota; kingdom Metazoa; phylum Annelida; class Clitellata; order Crassiclitellata; family Lumbricidae; genus Aporrectodea; species Aporrectodea caliginosa. Next base: position 1,222,514 of record JACEVL010000388.1, on the reverse strand, counting down.
AATTGGTGGCTCTGTAGTGCATTTCACCATTATATAACCAATCTACGCCCAGCTAGTTTATCCTAAAAAATGTATGAATGCTTGGCTCTACTGTTATGAAAATAAATCTGATTAAAAATGTCTAACTAACTGTAGGGTAATTCAGCCGTACAGAGCTCGTTTAAGGGTCTTTACTTAATCTATTTCCTATTTATATTTAATATTTAGCACTTCATGGCAGTTGTTTTTACCACTTGTTGAGTAACAAGGAGGACATGGCATGACCAAATTAAATCAATCATTTTATTTACTGAAACCTTTGTAAGACAATATGCAAACATAGACACAGCAAATAAAATTAGGTGAATTCAGAGGCAAACTTGTAGCACATAAACCCATCAACATTGATGTTGTAGCGCATAAACACATCCATCAGCATTAATGTTGTAGCGCGTAAACCCATCAACATTGTACCTCACAACATGACATGTGATAGCACCTGGTCAGAAACATGAGTCTGAAATTTAGTTCAACTAAATAAGCAATGCTGACATTTGACAAGCATTAGGGATCGAAGTAATTCTGCTATTGAGACAAAGTCATTCAACAGAGACTCCGATGGTTTGGACATGTAGAAAGAATGCCAATTGACTGAATACCACACAATGCACTACATGCAAGATTCAAAGGAAAAAGAAACAAAGGCAGACCAAGACTACGATGGATAGACAGCATAAATGAGGACATAGCATCACTTGACGCTAAAGATTGCAATAGACATGACAAATGACCGAGGACAGTGGAGGTCATATATTCGTACCCATAACCATCAATTGGCTGGCCTCAGGAACTGATGGTGATGATGAATTGATGATAAGAGACAACCTTGTTGTAACTCATCTTTGGCAGACCGTATTCAAAGACGTTTCGGTGTATTTTAGGTCTTTACGTAGATACGCTTTTTATACAGAAATCGATATATCAAGGTGAAGGATATGTAATCACAGGGAGGTCTGCAAAAACACAAAATCCTAGAAAAAATATGTATATTATCAGCTGAGCTGGTCTCATCATATCTTTGGTTTACTACTCCGTGTCTATACCTACTCCGTTTATCTGGTCCAACTGGTAGTTAAGCCTTAGTCTATGCTGAGTTGTAGATTCTACCACTAAGGTGGTTAATATATAAGGCTGGGCATTCAGAGGGACCTTAAAAGAAGCGAATGGCTTGGTGAATTATGATCGTTATAGCATTTGGTTGAGCATCTATGATAGGTTCTTAAAGGTACTATGAATTATAAGATACCTCAGTACTTGCGATTTCTGTGTTTGAAGTGCTATAATACAATTACCTAAGACTAGATTTATTATACCAAGGCTACAGTGACGTTAATTTGTATTACAAGTATATTCTCCAGTGAAATAAGCATGCTATCCTAATGAAGGATCCTGCTGTACTGATTGGCAGTGTTAATTTCGTGAACGAAACTAAAACAAGAACGAAAAAGATGAGGCAATCATTCACGAAAACGAGAACTAGAAAGAAATTGTGAACTATAACCTAAATAGAAATGAAAAAGAATGGATGTACAATGAAATAAAAACGAGAACAATACTGAAATCTTGAACAAAAACTAAAAAATATACAAGAATCTGTTTTGTTAGAATTTCCGGTGGTTGAACAGCGCGCATGTATAAATTAGATTAGCCTAACCCACTCGCCTCTTATTGCCTTAAAGAAACGAGTAGGGAGGATGGCTCTTCCAGCCTCAGCTTTCATACAGCTTCCTGTTTCCGAACCCATCTTTCTGTATTTTGCGTTCTATGCACAGTCTAAGAACGAATTGAATAGTACGCCTATTAAATTATTGATAATGATTCTAGTAAAGCTTTATCCGACTGGAAACGCGAAAGTTTTGTACAGGAATAATTTGTATATGAAGAAGATAATGATAAAAGCCAATGTACAGTTCTGAATGACAAAGGAGAACCATAGCTGGTGTGTATCATACGTGCCATTTTTTTCATAAAAGCTTTTATGTAAATTAAGTACTTGGTGTTAGTAACTCATAATTTCATAAACCTGCATCGTATTTCCAAAATCAGGCCAAATAAAAAATAAATTAGATTGAGAAAATGGGCAGTGTTAGTTTCGTGAACGAAAGTAAAACGAGAACGAAAGAGATTATGCAGTGATTGCAGTCATTCACAAAAACAAGAACTAGAAAGAAATTGTGAACTAAAACTAGATAAAACTAAAATGATTATCAGAAATAAAACTAAAGCTAAAACTAAACTGAAATGATTGATACTGAACTAAATAAAACTAAAATAAAATAGATTTCCTGAATCAAAATAATACTGCTGGTTGGAGATAATGTTCAATGACAGATACTAAGGCTTGAAATTGCAAGTGAAAACTGTTCATGAAACTTACGAAACCAAAGAATCACGAATTGCTTGCTGATTGTGAAACAGCTACAGTACATTTTGAAAAGCCGAATGCTCATGCAGGTGTTGACTTCTGAAAATGTGATGCGCAACTGCTGTACATAGTACAGTAAATTACTAAACTTTTTGATTCATGGGAAAGGAGGAGGAGGAGGAGCCTTTTTAGCTAACTCCCAGAGGCGACCATGGGTGTGATGTATTGGCAACTACATATTTCTTACAGGGTGGCCACAACTCTGGAAAACAGGGAAATCAGGGAAAACTCAGGGAATTTCTTAACTCTGGAAAACTCAGGGAAAACTCAGGGAATTCCTCCAGCACTCAGGGAATTTGTTCAGATCAATTATTTAACGCATGTTTTGGCATGATTTCGTTGTGCAAGAGATTAGAAGGTTTATGATTGTTTAGCAGCAGAATGCGAGTATAACATTGCTGAATGTCTTGCTAAAACTTTCGACAGAGATAGCAGCATTGCTCATTACAACATGTCCCGGAATCTTATTATTTAATTGTCTGTGCAGCCTCTTAATATGGTTTCTCAAGAAAGAGGTAGTCGCTGGTGCAGACTCATTCTCAAAGTTCATGAAAATAAAGGTGGACGCAAACGAAAATTGGTGTTTGTACAAGGATGTCGATCTTGGTGTTGCAGCGAAGACTGAATTAACACAGTGCAATGTGTCAGATTGCGAGAAACTTACACTTCATATGAATTGCGTCCAGTTTCTGTCCGCAATGAGTGCAAAAATAGTGGTGGCAGTGTTGATGAACACAACTTTGCTTGTCTCGTTGAAAGTCTTTACAAGTCATGGAACATTCTCTCTACTAATATGGCGAAAATGCAATATTCTGCACTTTGAAAATTAGCACAGACACAGATGAATCCTTCATTTGGGAATTTCAGCACACCCACCACCAGACTTGAATTCTACTTCAAGTATCTAGACAATTGACCTGAATATGCAGACATTTGGTGGGTCATCAAATTGATTTCAGTGTTGTCACATGGCAGAGTGGCAGTAGAGAGTGGGTTCAATGTGAATGGTGACATGCTGGTAGAAAATCTTCACGAAACATCTCTAGGTGCTTAGCGAATGGTTTTGATTCCATCAACAATGCTGGTGGTGTCATGGAAGTAGCTGTTGACAAACTAATGCTACAAACTAAAATATGTACAGGGTACTAGACCTCGATATGAAGAAGTAACACCTGCAAGTAAAGCCGCAAAAGGCGAGAGATGATGCAAAATCTGCGTCAAAGAGGAAGATAGCTGCTAAAATCAAAGATCTCAAAGCAAAGAAAGCCAAGCTGACTGGAGATGCAGGCAGTGCTGTGTTAAGCCTTGAGCATGAGATGAAGGAGCTAAAGAAACTGAACTAGTCTACATTGGGGCAAAGTAGTTTCAATTAGGTCCATTCACAGTATGTATTATTCATTCGGGGGTTTATATAGCATCTCTTCAAGGGGTGCTCCCAACTCCAGCCATTGGTATTAAGTTTCTGACTTGCACTCTAGTGATTGCATTTGCATCTGTAAAGGTGCGTGAACATAGTAATGTATCAATATTTTTGTTTTTACTCATTGATCTGAACTATTCTGAGGAAAACATATAAAAAAGGCAACGAAAGGTGCGACTATAGGGGGAGGAGCCCGCTAAAAATTGGTTAACTCTTAATCTTTAGGCCAATATAATAGGAAAGCGATTAAAGTGTACTCTGGAAAATTCAAAAAATGACTCTGGAAAACCTGGAAAACTCAGGGAATTTTGAAATCATATTTCTGTGGCCACCCTGTCTTAGCCTCAGCATATGAAAGCAGGTGGCCAGTTTTCCTTGCCTTTTGATCTTATCACTGTGCAAGGTGGAGGAGAAATCTTATAACAGGTTTTTGTCCTAGCAGTGATTTGAACCCTGACCTCTTTGTTGATAGTCTACCATGCTTACCGCTAGACTATGGCAAACCTCTGATATTCATGGACGTTCAAGCTAAATGGAAAAACACTACTAATTGCTTTTTACAGGATACGCATGAGCTAGGTCATTTAGGTGTACTGGTGAAGTGAACCAGACTTTCAGTACAGTAAAAAAATTAAAAAACTGCAGAGATTAGACTGAACTGAGTCTCAGTACCAGAGTTAGGGTTCACTTTGACTCTTCTTACAGGCTGGCTGTGTGTGGTTGAAAAACTTGTCCAAATTTGAACCACAGGTTGTGAAATTTTTGCCAAAAGCTCGTTACCTCTCATGTGCATGATCCTCAGTCATATGGATTGAGTTTAAATTATGAGCCGTTAATGATGTTGTAAGCGAAGCGTGGTATTAATCTCCAAGTTATAATCGAATGAATCACATGAAACGTGACATGTGTAAAGTAACCATATACTGATAAGGTTCATTCATTTAGAGGACGTATACTATAGTGCCCCCCAAAGATACCTACTCAGAGGCGCTCCCATCCCAACTCGGGTATGAAGTATGGTCTTGGACAGTGATTGGTAACAGATTTCATTCTTGGAAAACTGTCTGACAAGACTAGAGGTGTTTGGTATGGAATATTAAAAGAAGGTTAGTGTAGACATGATATCTGACCCGACAGGCAGGTAATCACTGCTACCGCCTCGGTGTAGGTGGTTGATTTACAGCGCACTGTAAAACTCGGCTAAGGACCACAGTGTGCCCGTGCAGTGAACTGTAGTTCGGTAATAACAGGGCCATCAAATGAATGGCAAGTCCCAGTGATTGCCTGCTGGCTTTCCTTTTGCCTGGTGCACTATCAACATAGCATTAGTATTATGTAATATAATGCCATGCACCAGATGTGCTTCAGTTGATTCAGCAGACCTTGACTTGAGACCCACACCAGAAGTTGCTCATGCTTCTGCAAGTTCTCAACTTGAAACTTAACTTCATTAAGTTGCTTATCCAGCATGGTCTGCTCTGCCTTAGTGGACTGGTCTTATAGATACTGAGCTAAGCTTGTTACAGCACGGTTAGTTTTGGTGTGGTGCCATATGTGTGTTAAACACTGGCACAATAGAACTTTGCTATTTTAAAATAATTCCTTCATTGTGCATGTCTGTTACATAAGACTGTCCGCTATAGCTAAGTAGCTATAACTCATAGAATCATAGATTAAACAAGTTTCTGGTGTCCAGTAGCAGGAAACCCATACATGGTTGGTTTTCTTGGTCTTGCGCCTGCAGGGCAAGATACTGATGCACTTCATCCCTTTTATTCTACTTAGAGAGGGATCTAGGAGCATGAAGTATTAGTGACTTCATTTTATAGGACTTGGCATATGAGAGCCTTTAGGGGAGATTTTATCCCTTGCTGTTTGAACAGTTTGATCCTCCCAATAGACAAATTAAAATCAGTATACCCACATAATAGCTTAGTTTTCTAGCGGAAGACAACTCTGGATTTTAGCTTCGATTTGCAGTGGAAATGAAAACTTGAGGTGTTTTCTGTCTTGCTATGGTTTTTAACTTTTTTTGTTACGTCTGGGGTAGCTGTCCAGAATGCTAACCACTGTCTTATCTCACCACTTAATCACCATGGATCGAACCCGTAATGACTAGGCACGTGAACAGCATATTGCTAGACTTCCGTTTACCTTGTCTGGATATGTCTGGTTTTTGGAGTTATCCTTATCAACAGGCTAGCGTCTAGTTGTGATTCTGCTGAAGGCTTGACATTGTTTGCTGTTATAATTGAGTAGGCTTGACAGGTAGAGTGTGGCTGTTTTTATGTTACTTTTTAATTTAAGACTGCTAGACTTTCACTTTACTTTCTGCAGTGTAAGTAAGTATATTCTGGTTTACATACATATGTATGCGTCTCTGAGTAGTTCGAAGAGGCGTATATAAATTCAAGTAATGAATGAATGAATGTATTTTCTTAGCTTTAGACATAAGTAGCTCCTTTCAAGGACTACTTTTAGTAGTGCATGAATTTTCCAGTGAATATGATGTCCAGTGCTTGTAAAAGAATGGAAGCTAAGCTGGGCAATGTCAACCCCTGGCACTGGCCACTTCAAGAAGCAATTGAATACCAGATACTATTGCATTACAATCATTGCCACAAAAGTTGACTGTGCAGGACACTGCAGGTGGAGGTTTGTTGCTACTGTTATTGTTGGTATTATTTTAGTACTGGTGTTTGTTTTAGGTCTATTACCAACGAAAGAAGGAGAAGAGTGGGAAACGATTGAAGCCGACTGCAGAAACCACCAGCCGAAAGAAGGAAAAGCTGGAGGAGAAGGCGGTGTACAACGACGGATATGATGATGAAAATCACGATTACATTGTACGACCTGGTGAAAGATGGCACGACCGTTACGAAGTGGAGTCTCTGATTGGCAAAGGTTCCTTCGGCCAGGTAGGCAATCAGCAAGATAGCGAGATCGTTTGAGCATTAGGAATGTTTAGCATAGCTGTGGTCACGGTTCTTTTGGATTTGGTAGGCCTTTGTTCAGCCTTACTGGTGCACCGAGACTAATGAACAGCAAAGTTGTAAGGACACGTCACCCGATTTCTTACAGCGCGCTCCTTGCAATAACGGAAAGGACAGGTTCAAGTTTCCTCTGAGATGATGGTTACTGTAGCACAGGGGTGTCAAACCTTTTTTAATGGCGGGCCAGTGGCAATACTTTCCAGCAAGTGGCGGGCCAGGGTGTCGAAGATGCCTGAGCAAAATGGGGTAGGGATTTGGAAGGGGCTCGGTGAGATATTTTTGCAAAACTAAATCTTAATTGGTGCATTTTTAGCACACCAAGTCAAATTACGTAGGCTTATCAAATTTTAATTTTGATCTCCATTATCAGTCACGAACATCACATAAAACTCATTAAGTCTAAGGTCATGTATTCTAGCTGAGAGGCAGGCCTATTGTTCATCAATAACTCAAAGTTATCTTAATCTGATATTCAAAAATTAAAACATGTCCCTGTCAAACGCATTGTAAGTTCGCAATAAAAAAATTAATGAGATATTTGAATAAATGTCTGTCATGAAAAGGAAAAATATACTGATTAGTAATAGTTTGACTTGAGGAGGAATGTCAGGATGTTTACTACAGCTAGCGATACTCTGAGATTTGCAAGTAGATTTGAGTCAGTCAGCCGTGATCTAAGTCTTGTCTTAACAAGCGTCATCTTTGAATATCGTTGCTCGCACAGGTATGAGCTGGCAAACAAACACAGCATTCGAGCAGCATGTGTTCGTAAATGAGGAAAGGTTTCTCTGGGCAGTTACTGATTAAACACCTGAACTTCTGTACTTGTGACTTTGGTTTTCAATGCCGTGTTACACTGCAAATCAAAGAGCTCCATTTCTAACAAACTTGGAACAGTCGCAGGATTGATTCCAAATGGATTGCTAAACAGCTTAAATTGATCCTCTGTCTGAATGCTGAGAAGGGTTTTCAATTGAATCAAGTATGTCTGCCATATTTAGCAGAGTCAAAAACGATGTTTAATGCTTTGGCATGATTCTTAGCTTCGTTCATGTGTTCAAAGCGCTGGGCGCAAGTTACGAAGCCCAAAGCTGAAGTTTTATTTAGAATGCTCGTGTGGTCATATGCTTAAGCAATGGTAATTCACAGTATAAATAATTACACAATTATTATATACTGTGGTAATATCTTTACTTGCAGCTTAACATTAAGTGCATTTTATTGACTGTGGAAAAGTAAAAAATTCGAACTTTTATTCTCAAATTTTGTAGTCTTTCGGCACAGGGCCGCGGGCCAAAAAAAATCATGGCGGGCCAGAAATGGCCCGCGGGCCTGCTCTTTGACATCACTGCTGTAGCAGGACCTTGAGCAATCCACTCACTTTTGCTCAGCAACTTCAGTTGATGCTTTGTGGTTAAATAAATAAATGCACATTGACAATAATGGTACAGGAAATATTTTGAGGAGACTGTCTTGTTGACAACTGATGAACTAGAGTAAGGCCTGTCCTTGTTCTGCATTGGACAAGTAAATTGTAAAGCCCTACCTTTTGAATCTAGCAGTGTTAGACAAGTTAAGATTTTTTTAAATTGTGATGATTGGACTTGGTCACAATTATTTTCGCAAACTTTGAACGGGCTTGAACAGAGAACGGCATTTTTCACTGTCATGTGATTGTATGTGTTGTATTTGTGGATGTTTATTAGTGCGTCAAGTTTGCGTGACAATAAATTGCACCGAGTCAAAAGTTTCAGTTCCAGTTGCATCAAGTTTCTTTGATTGTTCATTTTAATGTGGATATGAGTATTAGAGTTTTCTTTGATCTCTGCTATAAATCTGGATTGAAATTTTTTATGTTTTTGATGATGGCTTATATTTTAGGTCGTCAAAGCCTTTGACACGGTTGACAAAGAAAATGTTGCAGTCAAGATAATCAAGAACAAGAAACCTTTCCTAAACCAGGCAAAGATTGAAGTGGATCTGTTGGAGAGAATGAATCGCCATGACATGGATAGCAAGTGTTACATTGGTACGTAACTTATGTGCCTCTACCAAGTAAGGTTCATAATAATAATAATAATATTACTAACTTTAAGATGATTCGTGTAACGCCGTAGCGTAGCCGAGGCCGAAGAAAAGGGCACTGTATATGAGATATGGTAATGATACATAGGTAATGAGCGTCAATTACATTTATACAAGGACTACAATCAAAGGTACCGGGTATAACAAATGTTGCATCAATAGGTAACCGATGTTTTTCTAAGGTGATGTGTTACAAGATATTCAACCTGCTTGCACAGGTGCAGCAACTGCTATGTTGGTATATAGCATATCTTATGTTTACAGGTTAACTGTTGCTTGGATCTTTAAATACATGTAGCATTTGAAATTCCTATGCTTACCAAGAGATATGGCCCTACACAGCCAATGGGTAAATTATGGAAAGCCTTGCGACATAGGAGGTTGTTGCAGCCCAGTGATCTCGGTCTAGTCTGACATTGTAGAGTTGTTGCTGAATGCCATTGCCAACCTTTTTCAGTCTATGGATTTGTTTTGGGCCATCCGATCAGCAGACATATAGACCAGTCAACTGCTCAGGTCGTAGACCTTTCTGCGACCCGATTTATAGGTTGGATGGTTACTAGCACAGGCAGAAAGGCCAAGTTATAAATAGCCTTATCCATTTATTGTTGCAATCGGTTTTTGCCTGTAAAATACCAATTGCAAACACATGCAAAGCACATGCTTTTGGTAACAGTTATAAGCGTGCTTGCAGGGACTCTAGCACAAAAGTTATCTATCTTTGCATCTGTTATTGGTGCATTGCTGAAATTCATCTGTGAAATTCCTGCTTGTGGTCGCAAGTTTTTTCTGTTCCCCAAGGCTAAATTCTGACGCTGCTATGTTTGTGTTATGAGTTGTACAGCATACTTGTTGCTGCTAGGAAACCAAAAACTGCTTTGCCTTGAGGCCTTTTAATATAGAGAAAATAGTTGTGTATTGCTGTATTATTATTACTATTTTTTAGGACTGGGCATTTAATGCGTTATTAACGCAATTAATGTGTTAATTAATTAATGCGATTAAGTTTTTTAACACAGTTAATGCTTTTGTCACTGCACCAAATTATTTTTAATAAATGCCCTAAAACAATTCTTGATAAAACTGCTATTTCAAAATAAAAAGTTTAAACTTTAAAAGTAAAAACAAGTAGTAAATGCATGTTTGCTTTTTGTTTATTGGGTCATTCCAGTCAAATCATCCAATGGTCCCCAGCACACCATCTCAGAATTTGATAAAATTTGGCCAGTGTGTGCACCAACATATCTTAGGAAGTTCTGTAAAAATATCCTTATAATGTTGCGTGGTATTTAAGATATGACCACTTTTATCGCGTGTAACTCGTAGCGACTAAATTCTGAGGCGTTTTTGATTGCTAATAACTCAGAAGTATGTTAGATACTGCTATAAGATTTTCACCACATAATGAGTCCTATGAGTAGATTCTAACCATTAAAACTTTGTACAATGACTATTACCCATAAACCCAGCCCAACTTGTGGCATTTTGTGCATACAGTATAAATATTGATATTTGAGCAACCACTGCTTCATTGATATCAAATATAAAGTCCCAGGAGTTTTTGGGTTTGTTGTGGGCCTTATAATGAATGTTGGTAATTTTGATCACTAACTGAATGTGTTAGACCATCTTGAAAACTGCACAAAGTAAAAAGTAGGTCGTCTTTCGATCGAAAAATGGTCATGTGGGATAGGTAGCACAGTTATAATGCACACCATTAGAAAGGACTTGAAAAGTACCCACACAGCCTTCTGATGCCTTCCATTACAAAAATCCAGTTGAAAAATGAGGTTTTTTACATTCGGGAACAAAACACCATTTTGAGCTGGGTTTTGCTCATATTGTAAAGTTTTACCATTTTGAATCTACTCAAAGAATGTATATTGTGATGAAAATTTCAGAAGTATCTAACATACTTCCTGAGTTATTAGCAATCAAAAGACGCCTCAGAATTAAGGTCGTTCGCGACTTATTTTTCTTGCTAATCCCCTCAGGTTTAAGTCGTTAGCAATCAAACAGGCATCAGAATTAAGTCGCCTACCACAACCTCTAATAACTCAGGAAGTATGTTGATCTTCTGCGCACCACATACATTCTTTGAGTAGATTCTAAAAATGGTAACTTTCGTTACATATGAGCAAAACCCAGCTCAAAAATGGTGTTTTGTTCCCGAATGTAAAAACCTCATTTTTCAACTGGATTTTTGTAATGGAAGGCATCACGAAATTGCCCAGCAAGTCCTTTCTAATGGTGTGGCACATGACCATTTCGTTCGACAGCTACTGTTTACTTTGTGCAGTTTTCAAGATGGTCTCACACATTCAGTTAGTGATCTGTGAGAATTCACCAGATCATTCATTATAAGGCCCACAACAAACCCAAAAACTCCTGGGACTTTATATTTGATATCAGTGAAGCAGTGGTTGCTCAAATATCAATATTTATACTGTCGAAATGCACAAAATGCCATTTTCAAGTTGGGCTGGGTTCATGGGTATTTAAAACTGCAAAGTTTTACCATGGTTAGAATCTAATGTGTTACTGATAATTAATGCGAATATAGCAGTATCTAACATACTTCCTGCTTATTAGCAATCAAAAACGCCTCAGATTTAGTCGTTCGCGAGCTGCCGCTACCCATTCTTGCATAAAAGTGGTCATATCTCAAATACCAAAATAAGGAAATATTTTTACAGAACTTCCTAAGATATGTTGGTGCACACACTGTTTTATCAAATTCTGAGAGTAGTGTTTCCGAATTTTGGTTGATTTGCGTGGAATGACCCTATTGACTGCAGGCATTTATAGCGCGTATTCGACGTAACTACTCAGAGTTGGTAGAGTAGTTGTACTTGTTTTCATTATTGACATGCGATTAAAAATTAATTAAAAGTTTAATCGTTCGATTAATTTCAATTAAAATTTTTAATCGTTGCCCACCCCCTACTATTTTTACCGGAGATTGTTTTTGTGTTGTAGTTCAACTGAAGCAGAGTTTTATGTTTCGTAACCATCTATGTCTGGTCTTTGAGCTTCTCTCCTACAACCTCTACGACCTCCTGCGCAACACGAATTTTCGTGGCGTCTCGCTGAACCTCACGTGCAAGTTTGCCCAGCAGCTGTGCATGGCTCTGCACTTCCTCGCGTCTGTGAATCTGAACATCATTCACTGTGACCTTAAACCAGAAAACATCTTACTCTGCAACCCAAAGCGCAGCGCGATCAAGATCATCGACTTCGGCAGCTCTTGCCAGCTAGACAAAAGGGTATGTCTCTCTGTTTATTTCAGCCATTAGCCACAAAAATGTAGACTGCAAAAGCCCGACACAGAACTTCCTCAAATGGACTTGGGACCTGTGCTGTAAAATTAACAGCAAGTTCTGTGACTAGTGACACCGGGACTATAGGAGCAAGCTGCAAAATGTTTTATACCAGGTGTTTTAATTGACTTGCTCAATCACGTGAATATGCTTCAAGGCACATTTTTTAACACTTTAATGACGAGAGTGCTAAAGTAACTGGGAAACCAATGCAGCTCATCGTTAAAGTCTTTTTCTAAATTGATCGATTGATTGTGGGTTGTTGCCTATGCCAGGCGGTCGTCTGGTCCATATGCAGCAGAACTTCTTGAGCCATATTGTAAAGTTTTCTTTGCTGGATGATAGAAGTCGCCCTGAGTTGTCGAACGTAAATGACTAATTTGTGTTTATAATGAAGAAATCAGTGTCCATAATGCAGTGAAATATTTTGAGGTCAAAGGTGAAGGCAATTGTGCATGTATAACCCATCATGTATGATGCGTCATTTGCTATGCTGACCTGTCTCTGTACTCGAGACCGATTCTGTATGAGCCCATGTTGGTAAAAGCAAACAGACCAAAATACTTCCCTTCTGAACCAAACTCAAGTGGTAATACTTGCAGAACTGAACAGTTAGAGGATTTTATGTAATGTTTATTGAATATCTCGCAGATGTTTTAAACAAATGTGCATTTCATCTGTTTAGATCTACTCTTACATCCAGAGTCGTTTCTATCGGTCGCCAGAGGTCCTTCTCGGACTTCCGTACGACATGGCGATCGACATGTGGAGCCTTGGCTGTATTCTGGTGGAGATGCACACTGGAGAACCACTCTTTGCTGGATTAAACGAGGTGAGAATGCTAGGTGCTAGATTACCGGTATGTGCTAAGCTTGCAATGTCGAGGGTAGGGTTTGGTTGAACGCTTGCCGCGTAGTGCAGAAGATCGGAGTTAGAAGGTTAATGTTTAAGAACTTTGGACAATTCTGTTAGGCAGAATTTTGCCTCAGCCCATCAGCCACTCCTGCATCAAAAGATAGAGTTGCTTTGCAAAGAAATGATACCATGTTGATTGTAGTTACATCATTATGTTTTTAAAAAGCAGTTAAAATGTACTTGTTACATAACTCCGAGCATTTGTGCTGACAGTAGACAGTGTTTGTAAAGCATCCTAGACGTAGCTTGCTACCGATGATACTATAGGAATTGTCGTAATTACAATATATAAGCCTCTATTTATTGTGGTGGGTAGGTAGGCTTTTAACACTGTAGCTAATTAGTTGATCATTTGTTTTCTGTTGCAGTTTGATCAGATGATGAAGATAACTGAAGTTCTTGGTCTACCTCCTACTCACATGCTGGACCAGGCGCCAAATACCAAGAAATTCTTTGAGAAGCTGCCGGACGGAACGTACGTGCCAAAGAAAGGTCGTGACGGCAAGAAGGTAGTTACACGAAACTATAGGTTTCTCTGAGCTGCAGACGGGCATTATGATCTGGCTGCATTCAGTGGAAATCTTGAGCCGTTAGATGAAGAAACTTAATTATCTTGCAGGCTTTTCACTCAGAATGAGTTTGCATGTTATTTGCGTTGGAACATGCCTGGAGCGTGAAAGTAATTGCTTATTTATCGCATACCTCTGTCAACAGGGTCTGCAATGGTCCAGTGGTTAATTTACTGGATTATAAACACAGAGGTTAGGAATTCAAATGCTTGTCTGGTCAGAAACTGTTTCGAGATTTTTACTCTATGTGCTTCCCCTAGCCAACTTGGCTTTCAAAGGAGTACACTGTTGGTGGCAATGGAGAGCACTTGCAACCCACCCTTGTATGCTGACACTAAGCAAATGGTCACTGACACTTTGTGCCTATGGCTTCCTAGTAGGGTTATAGATAGCTTAAGGGTGTTCTTCTAGCGCTGTCAGTCCCAGGGCATATGTAATTGAACATTTATATAGCGCCAGTGTAAATATCTACTCGGAGGCGCTCTCACGTTAGCCTATATGATGTTAAATGTCATTACGAATCAATATATTACATCAGTTAGCAAAAAAAAGCACAGTAAGAAATCTAGTCTAATACAACGACTTAGATGGCATTGCTACAATGCACAAGCCATCAGTTGATGGGTGCTTGAAGTGGCAGTGAGGTAATGCCCAAGTTTTCGACTGTTGTTTTTGGGTTTGTGTCCTAGCGTGTTGGATTGGATCTTTGGCATTTAACCCTTTAACGACGAGCATGTACTAAAATGTATGGGAAACCAATGCAGCATGTAGTTAAAGTGCTGAGCGGATTCGGTATTTTCTAAGGTTGTACTTTCTTCGTATCGCCAGTCTAACAGTTGAGTGGCAACTGCACTGTGTGACCAGTGAAGGGGTTTGTGCGTAGAGGAATTTTAAAAATGCCGATCTCTGAGTGCCTTCTGGTGAAGTTGGCTTTGAAAGAATGCATTGAGTCTACACTCCAGTCTGAGATAAGATGGCGAGGGAGGGAGAGGGGATGGCCATTCACCTTTGCTACCAAGGCCAAAGTAGTTCACTAAAACTTTATATCCATGGCCAAATCCAGATTGAAAGTAAAGCCTGCTGGCCTTATCAGTTTAGTCTGTGTTGATTTCGGTCCAAGTACGTTATGACCTCCGTGTAACGTACTCTGATGTAACGGGCCAGCAGCATGAGGGTTATGGGGAGGAAAGGGGACCCAAATGGGTCTAATAAGTCCCATTGAAGATATATTTCCCCACAGCCTACGTTTCATTCCTACCCAAAGGTATTAATTCCCACTGGTTCAGACTCTCCCATTGATTGAGGAGTGAGGACCTATAATACTCTGGACTTCAAAGTCTCTATTCAATGTCATGTGACTAGTTTGAACGCATTCATCTGGCAGACAGAGGAAGGTATCTTGGGTTAGGTCGTCCACTACCCAGCACAGAAGTTTTGCCTTTGTTGGTCCTATATCCTGGAATAGTCTTCCTTTTAAAATCAGAATTGAGCTAATCAGTCTGTCACTTTCCTTGTTCTGCAAGTCCTTGAAGTCTGTTCTGTTCGATCATAGGTTTCCCTGCTTGGTCGGGAGCACTGATGATGAGCGTTTATCCTTGAAGTTGCGCTTTGCAAGTTTTCACTTACGTTATGTCTTATTTACATAACAAATGCATTGCAGTTTATTATGTTTATGAAGAAAGGTCAAGGAGTAATTATGTTTGTTGAGTAAAAATTGTCTGTGGCGAGTAAAGCACCATATTTAATATTGGGTGTAAATTTGAATTGGGACGACATCTGTGGGTAAGGAAGCAGCCTTATATACAAGTATTGGCATGAGTTTCCATGTAGATTCCATACCCATTAGTGATGCATTTTCCCCATGCATTTAAGTGACTTGACTGTGCCTCAAGTTTTTCTTGCTCAAGCACAAGGCATTGCAGCCTATCGAGAATCTTTGGTCTGCCTGTTGAGGATTTACAATGCAGTCCTTGTCTCTGGAGCAAAAATTGGGACAGACCATATTGCATTCCTTCCCATTTAAGTACCTGTTATCCTGATCTATGTAGAGGGCTCTATTAAACGAGTGTACTGGGTGACCTGTAACCCAATTCCTAAGCCTGTCCAGAATAAGGTAGTAGAGATGAACCTGTTTCAGGATATCCATTCACAGTGCTTGAGACTTTCGATGGCCTGAGTGTTATTATTTTGGTGTTGAAGTATTTGTAATACAATCCCTGGCTGTGGTTAACCACACATAAAGAAGGCTTGGAATTGAGCTACTTTGAAACTGATGCTGTCTTAAAGCTGTGCAGGGATCGCTTCAGTCCTTAGTATGTTAAAGATGACTAGAATTCAGCAGTTATTGTATCTGTAATAGTAGTAGAATATTTATATAGTGCCTCTCTTAGTGCCAGTTTCAGGCCTGGATAGCACATGTAAAATATGGTGTAATGCAGTTTGTAATGTGTAATTGTAATTTGTAATTAATATCGTAACATGGGGTGAGGAGTGCTCCTGAGTAGTGGACTTGAAGGGGCACTGTATAAATCTTCATAATGAATGAATAAATTAATGATATAAAGTAACAGGCCATAATATAACAGTGTAGTACAATATATGGTTTTTTTTTAAATATTATATCTTCAAATTCTTTAAATTAGTTATGTCTAAAGTAAAGTTAGCAATGATGATAATTTCTTTGAAATTTTAGTACAAGAACCCTGGGAGCGTTAGGTTGTCGTCAATTCTTGGCGTTGAAAGCGGTGGCCCAGGCGGCCGGCGAAGACACGAGCCGGGCCACACCGTCTCAGATTACCTGAAATTCAAGGATCTCATCTTGCGGATACTAGACTACGACCCGCAGACACGAATCACTCCTCTGTACGCGTTGCAGCACAACTTCTTCAAGCGGACGATGGATGAAGGAACAAATACGACGACGTCGAGTGGAACGCCTTCGAGCGCGTCGGAACAGACGGTCCAGCCCAGCCCTATGCTGCAGGCGGTCCTATGTAAGTGCGACTTGTTCTCTTCATCTGCTTTTACTGTTGCAGCTTGTGTAGCATCTGTAGCTTGAGTTCTGGCTTCCCCGACTTGGTGGGTTTCAACCGTGCTTCTCAAACGGATTACGATTCTTGACTATGATGCTGTGCAAAGTTATGGGTCTGAAGACCGTGGTCTTGAGACTGGAAATGCGGTTTTGGTCATGGACTCAAATTTATGTAATGGTCTTGGTCTCAGATGTAACGGTCTTGATCTCAAATTTAATGGTCTTGGTCTCAAATGTAACGGCCTTGGTCGTAAAAGGTGCGGTCTTGGTCATGGTCTTAAAGGTGTGGCCTTGGTATTGGGTGTCTGGTTTCAGTCTTGGCTTTGCACCTTTGGTCTTGGCCTTGGGTGGTTGCTTTGAACTGCAAAGCAACCACTGACTGATGGCCTTGTGGATCGTGATAATCATACTTTGGAAATTGTTAGACTTTATTAGGTTGTTAGTACTTGTGCGGTGCAAAACGGGAAAGTTGTTTCTGTGCTGTGGAAGGGATTTTGTTGTTGGTCTGATCACCTGTAAGAAGTACTTAAAGCCTTTCCATTGCCTGTTCTCAACTGTTCGTTTAGATCTGGTGGGGTGACGTTTACTGGCCATTTATGATGTTTCGCTATGGGAAGAGACCTCAGAAGTGTTGCCCTGTGGTGCTTAGGGGTCTCTTGGCTTAAGCGCAGACGTGATCCTGGGCATCCAACAGCTGGAGACAACCTATCTGCATATCTTCCATGACTTGATAGTGACTATTTCGCTGAATCTTCCTATACTATACTTGAAAGCAGAGGTCGATAGCAACCAGCGTCCTAGCTTGACGTTGGCTCGGTAATGTCCATTTAGAGCTTCCTTTGAGGAGTCTTGTTAAGCTGAGCAAGCAGGTATCTTAATACAGGCACCTGTATGCCATTGTCCTAATGCAGTGGGCATCAGGCGATGGCACTTAAAACAGAATCACAGTCTGGTCAATTGCAGGGCTCTGTCAGTCCATTAGAAACAAAAAGACAACCAAAGGAGGATAAAGGAGTGTGCGGAAAGAAATAGCTCGTAAGTTGAGAATAGAAGATACCAAATGCTACACATTCAATCAATTACATATGCTGGTATGTTAATGCAGATATGTGGTTGCAGTGCAGGTATTTCATTTGTGTTATGTTACATTACAGTATGATATTGATGTAACGTATTATTACAACGCTAACAGTTATTGGATGGATGGACGGTTGAGAACTTGATCATTTGGTTGTTCTGTTTCAGCTAGAAACTCCAGCCAAAATGGTGGACTTCAGCCGTTCGCTGAGTCGACTGTCTGCCACAGCTCACATCAGCAAAATCAGGAGGAGGCAGTGGGGATGTCTAACCCCACCAGCTCGTTGCTACCCTGTGTCAGGTCGAGCAGCACCGGTCAAGCAGTTGTTCAGTCGATGGACTGTGACCCAGGGGGCGTTGGTGACGCTCCGGCGTGCCACGACCCCTACCAGTTTTGGGCCGTGACCCCGCCAGAGGGAGCGATGGACACGGTAGTCGTGAACCAACCGGTTCGCCAGCATCACCACCGGCGCAACGCCCCGAACGCAGAATGGGGCGCCAAGGGGCTCAGCATGGGTGTGTCGACGACCGACCCACCCCAGGAGAAACCCCCGGCTGTGAGGCGTCACTCTCATACGGCTACGTCTGCTACCTCATCGGGGGCACCACACCCTGTGCCCGGGTACGCGATTCCCCAGCATGAAAAGATCGCTCAGCTCCAAGACCATGTCTCAACGTCGTCGACCGAAGGGGGAGCACTACAGCAGCAGCGGTGGCCTAACGAATCCGGCGAGTCTTTGGGGGCGACGGCTGCGGCCAAGCCCATCTTTACCTTTCCCTCGGACAGTTTCGGCGGCGCCCCCTCGTCCTCATACTCCTCCCCGTCGTCGTCCTCCGCGAAAGGGGGCTACCATCACGGCGTGCAGACTTCATGCGCAGGCGCCGTGCCGAACGTCGCGACCTGCATTTTGAACCGGGACGAGGGATTCGGGATGGTCGTAAGTATCGATCCGGGCATTTCGAATCCGGACGAACTGCCGGCGACCGGGGTCAGCCATTGACGAACATCCAACGGATTTATCCGGAATTCTTTTTCGGGCCGAAACGAGGGACTGAACAGGCGGGTCTGCGTTGCGTCGCGAACTTTTCTTTGACGTCCTCCGACTCCGGGCGGCCGAGCGGCGTCGGCGGTTAGCTAATTACCTGTAATTACGGAGTGCGAGCGAGGAATCGGAATATACTGTTGCTAATTTTTCTTCTAGGGGTAATTCTAAAACTTGTAGCTTGCGAAAGAGAAAGTGAATTGGACGATTTGTACATACAACTGATGCTTAGGTTCATATTTTAACTGTTTGCGCACCTTTATAGATGTGCATGCATGCATACGCGTGTGCATACATACATAAGTATGTATGTCTATATATATATCATCATCATTTGTTAAAGCCAGACTTTTCGTGACTATGGTTGCAAATGATTTCCACACACACTCGAGCACACACATACGTATATATATATATAAATTTAAAACTTGCAGTTGATATGTGCTGTATCAGCTGCTGAATACTTAGATGGAAATTTCCAAATTTTGATATTTCAGTTCCAGAGGCCCAGAACTGTTTTCCACTTGGGAAAGCTTAGAAAAGAGATGAGTCCTTAGCACCCTCAACAATTGAATAAACTGCTATACATACATATATGTGTATGTATATGTATGTATATGCAAAATGTGTCCTAATAATATGTGGGTTCTCGTGGAAATTTCTGAGACTTCCAAGGCTCCCTGGTATACGCAGTGGATATAATTGTTTAACAGTGAGGCTCGTTCCTGTTCGGTAAACATATATATAATATATACATAACTCTTACAAGTGAATAAAATTTAGGTATTTATTCCTGTTTAAAAAGTGGCCAGTGTCTGCACGTAAGCTTACGTACTCTAAGACCGAATAACACGGTTAGGAAAATATAAAGCAATGGTGGCATTCATAATTTCATACTTGCATCTATAGCTGTTGATGGCTATTGTAGAAGCACGGTCAAACTTGTGCAAAAGCCCAGTCGTGCTTTGTTGAAAGTGGATGACAATGTTCATCTTTCAACTGCTATGTTTTTACATGCTAATGAAGCGAACACATATCCTGTACAAGGCTGTGGTAGCTGAACTTAAATCAGAAACATACTCGTAGATTTTTAGAAAAATCTTTGGAGAATTTTTTAAGACTAGCGAAATTTTTAACTGTAATAGTCCGATAAGTAATAAAGCTGGTGTTTAAGTCCTAGTGTGTGTTCAGATATGACTTGTGATGGCTTCATTGATGGATATTAATTAATTATCCTGTGCCATTGTGAATGTTAATTAATGAATAATGCCGAAATGTCAGAGATCCAAAAGACGAGTAATCCTAATGGCGCTGGGAGTGCTACTGAATGGCCACTGCTCCGAGCGGCGCTATATAAATTAACAAATACAATAACCGATTACGTGTTTATACCTAGGCTGATTTACATACACTTCAGAATTAGTTCTATTTGAACGGTCAAGCAGTGGGTAAGTTCTGGTGACGCCATTGCATGCCGTGGCCAAGAAACTGAAGTCGCTAGCATTTCATATCTGCGCACGGGGACCTTGAAAGCCTCTAAAACGGGCGGAGGCTGTGAAGGATCTCGCCCGGTCAATACATTGAAAATGAGCAGAATCGAGTTCATACGGTCGCTATAGAAAAACCTTGGTAATAATCTATCGTTTTAGCGTTCTCAGTTATTCGCCCGTTGTAGCATTATTTTCAATTAATCCAGCTTCCATTTAGCAAGAATTCTTCATCAATCCTAAAACCCGGTATTACCCATACAATGGGATAATTTAGAACGCTAAAACGCTAGATTAGGCTACCAAAACCTGTACTAGGCCTATATGTAACATGAAACTGTTTTTTTTTATCGCCGCTGGGAAAGATATTTTAAGATTCTGATGCTCGTGCGGCACACATCAAAGGCATCGAGATCGTGTTTTTGTTCGGCCGCTAAATACGTGGCTGCAAGATAAATTTTCTTAGCATCGCAAAAGATAGGCCTACGTCAGACCAACTTATCCGATAAAATCATCAGGAGCCAAGTTGTTTGGCCAGTTTAGGGGCCAGACCAGAATCCGGGAGGGGTCACGCCAAGGATGACGACAACTAGAGTTGTGCTTTTTAGATACTTATCTTGGACCATAGTGGAACCTCGTGGTGAGAAGTTTCCGCTCTATGGCTGATTAAGTTGGAAGAAAACAAGAGATCACATTTTTTATTAACGTTCTAATAACGATTTGTTGTCTCTGTCTTGTCAGTGAGTGGATGGCGCTAATGCACAAGGCATCATCCGATGGCGCTCACTGTGCTTCATGATAATAGCCTTACAGCTGTGATCTTACAGCCTTATAGCTGTGGAATACCGTGCAGTATATTACCAACCCTATAGAATTGCGTAGAGCTGAGTATTATAAAAGTAGCCTTATAGCTGTGCATTATAGCACTTTGTTGTAGTAGCTTTACAACTGTGCGTTGACGTAATGGCCTTGTAGTTGTGAATTAATTAATCGCTCTAGTGTTTGGGAATGGTAATGGGACTGAATTTCGTCGCGGGATGGTCGTAAAGGGTTTGTAAACGAATTGTAGCCGCATTTTATTTGAAATCATAGCCATGATTTTCCCCAGGGATCGAACTCCAAACCCCGGAGTATCCGACTCTGATTAATACTTGAATTTTCTTTCAGCTGAAACATGTAGAGTTTTGTAGACCCCTACACGGAAATGGCCCAACGACAACACAGCCTTTGAATACCCGTTATTCAACAATAATGTCGAACGTATACGCTGTAGTAATGAGCTTCAAACGGACAGATGATTCGCCAGGTGGATTCTAGTGTACAATGACGGAAGAAGGCTTGTCCTTTGCACGAGTGGTCATTCAAGAGGTCATTCGCCAGATGGAGCCTACATGCCATTTCTGCAAAGACCGTTCTGGCCTTCAGATCTCGGCTAAACACTCCTCTTTTCCTAGACTGTTTCCTCCGCTTATTCATTCATTCATTTCGAACATTTGTATAGCGCCCCTTCCAGAAAACTACTCCGAGGTTTAGTTTGTTTCCGTGTCTTTTCGGATTCCTTTCTTGACTTTCGACCGGAGTCGCCATAGTAACTGTTGTTGGCTTGCACATCGATTTTGAGTAATAGAGACCATCGAATGATGCCTTGAGCATTACCACCGTGGCGCTATAGAAATTCTTAGATGAGATCAGATTAGATCTTGTCCATCACAAGCATAGACCTAGAGACTATTCGCCAGATGGCGCGTCACGCTCTATCGTCCTAGCAACCGACCAGTTCTTACAAATGTCCAGTCTTACGACATATTCTAGCAAACTCAGCTCTAATGAGTAGGCCTACCTGACTGTACACTGTCGGTGGGAAAATGAGACGACGAGGGAGAGGACTGGCCATCCGACCTCATATGCCGACGATAAGAAAATGAAGTTGCTAACACTTCATACCCATGGCTGCCTCAGGACTAGCTTAGGGGACTGCTCTTCTCTTGTTCTACTTGTCTAAGTCCGTTGGCTAACTGCTAATCGATGCCTTCAATTGCTTTGGTTATCGCGGTATTTTCATAGATAATATAATATCCTATGGGTGTTTTATACATCCTGCGTGTGTCTTCATCATTAACGTCATCTACCGACGAAACTCGTGATGTTTGTCGACTGTCGGGTTTTTGGATTTCTGCGCAATCTTTCATAACTTATTACTCAATTGAATTGAATTGACTATTGTTGTTATTATTATTATTATAATTATTGTTATTGTTGGTGGTGGTGTTGATGGTCTTGTATTAACTTATTAAGCACCACTATCTAATGACCAAACATCAATCGATAGTATTAAGCAATTGTGAGCGAAGGATCTGCTTAAGTCCCTTACACTGTAGACTCGAACCACTACACTCCGTCTTACAAGGCGAACGCTCTTACCAATCGACTTTCGCATCCCACATACATCCTACACTCCTACAGGTCCCTACTGCCCATACCATCCTCCTCAACGGACATGCTTTGTAGGCTGCTATTAGCGCCGTCCATTGCAGGCTGTCTGTTGTGTTAGTAGTTAAGATTTATGTCTTCTGTCATTTGTGTTCTTGTGAATTATTGTTTCAATTGCATAACATGCAAATGTACAGCGCAGTGCGTTTGTCAGGCGCTTCAATAAAGAAAAGATTATTATTATTATTATTATTATTATATCCGGTTTTGCGACTGGTACGTGTGAACCTGCTGAGTAGCAAAAACATTATTCTGAGTTTAGAATGCAAGTGCGGGGCATGGGCGGAGTTTGGATTTAGTTCATGGGGGGCTAAAGCATACCTTAACCTCCTCCTCTGCCGCGAAGCGGCACCCCTTTAAAATGGAGGGGTCTGGGGGCGATTTGAGCCCCCAGTCGGGGTCTGGGGCGAAGCCCCAGCCGCCATATGCGTTTTGAGCATACTATTGGTACTAATTTTGGCCTTCTGGTGAGAGGATTTGGAAGGATTTTACTGCTTAAAATGTACATAATGGCCTTACATGGAAGACTGTGACTAGTCGACTATGCTAAAGCATTAATTGATTAATTGATGTACAAAGTGTGAATTTGTTTAAACAGGTGGACAATCGACTTGAGTTTAATCGAAAATCAGCATAAACTCAATTTTTACTCAAACTCAACAGTAACTGTTGACAATAATTACATGGTAATTATAAGTTTACGAGAACTGTCCTCACAGAACTTGAATTTTAGTTGTTACAAAGTTATACACACTGTTATGCTGAATACTCAGTCACGCTAACAAATTAACACTATGGCCTTAGGCCTACATCAACAGGGCCGTAGCAAGCTATACTTGCGCCCTGTGCCAATCGTAAATCTAGCGCCCCACCCCTCAAAGATCAACTAAACCAATAACGACCAAATTTGTTATCTCGAATATAATAGAAGGATTTGTCTTTTAAAGAAAACAGAAACGAAGTTTCTGTGCTTCTATTAGCATTTCATTTTTATTTTAGTCACATCAGATTTATTTCGCTGTTGAAGGGACCTTGCATGAGGACAGGGCGGTTTGGGCAAGTTCCATGAGGAAAGGATTCGACTTCCCTCGGGTTCAGTTTCCAACCGTAAGCCATGGGTGTCCCATTGTGTAATCAACACGGAGTTTATGAAGAAGGCATAAGGGCCTCGTCCATACGGTGACTTGTATAGCGCCACTAACCGCTATGTCTTTCAGCTCTTCAGAGACTAGGCCGAGCCTACGACGGGCTTTGGTGGCGACAGAAAAGTGTCCGCTCTGATTAGGCTCCTCGTCTTTACAACAGTACTTTTCTATTGGTCTGGGGTTCACTCCCTATCTTAGCACTTACTATACTCCTTAGCACTTATGCCTGTTCTTCTTGTCGCTGTATAATTTTCTGGATTAAATCATCTAGATCTGCATTAGATGGCACTGACAACTCAACATTCGCCATTTCCCTAGATCTGATTAGGCTTCAGTTTAATTAAAAGAAATTCACGGGATATACCGGATAACGTGTTCCACATCCAATTACGCCTATTTGATTAAGTTAGCTGTCTTTTCCAAACTTACAGTTTCATCAGGATCGAATTACCTAACGTCCATTCAGTAGCAATGCATTTCTTCAGTAAGCAGGGACTGTACATGAAAAATCATCTAAGAGCCCCTTCTCAGTGCCTCGCCTCGTTTTGTAGACTAATCTACGCGCCTAAAGAACCGCGTTCTTTCGCTCACTTTTCCGCCAATCATAGAGCAGTATCGCAAGCGCCCTTTTCCCAACGTAAATTTCCACCAATCACGGCAGTTCGCTCTATTTGGCTTCTGCGCCCATTTCGCTCTATGCCAGATTTGTTAAATTGGTATTATATAATTTTAGTACATTTATTTATTCATAATGCATATTTCATATTTCAAGATCAAGTAATTAGTAATTAAATCGTTCCGCCTCAAAATTTGCGCCCCCTCTTGAGTTGCGCCCTGTGCCGTGGCACCGTTGGCACATGCCTCGCTACGGCCCTGTACATCAAAGACTGCGACTAGTCGACTACGCTAATGCAGTGTAGACTATAAGCGTCTATAGTTCCACTAGAACCAGGTCTTCGGGGACTAAAGCAGCTGTCAGATCATATTCAATGTTCAGAAGAGCCAGCGAAAAAGGCGTTACTGTCCCATGGTTGATCGCAACCAGTTTCTTATGCGTCGCATCGCTGAATAACTTCTCTCAGCGGTTGCTGAACCCACGGGCAACATTAGTGCTAACAGCACCATTCTGTTGTAACGAAACTAACGATAATAATAATAGACATCTTCGGTCAGTTCTTCTGAATTATATTAAAGGTAATTTCATTTTCCGTGCTTGAAAACGTTTTCATTTCGAATAACAGACCTTGCGGATTGATGTTAAGGATGTTGGCGCATTTGTCAGCGAGCGCCTTAATTGATTCCATCCTTATCGAGGTGCAATACGGTTTCAACGGATTTGGCCATGTTCATATTGTCCATGTCGAAACGGAACTTCAACTGGCCAATTAGTGTATCAAAAAGAGACAGATACAGCTGAGTAAACCAGAGTGAAGGCGCTGGTTTCTTGCGTCCATTGCTGCACTTGCTGAATCATCAATGCATTCACGTTGTCCAAGTGCAGTAGCAACAGAAGAAGTCTCGAAGGGATGACGCAGTTTTATCAGTCCTCCGACTTCTTGCAGCCAGAGGCGAAAATCTATACATAACTTTGGGGGGGGGGCAGAGTACCTACGAGGGCCGGATTTTTGGGGGGACAGAAGGGCTTAAGTCAAAACTTTGGGGGACAGTCCCCCTCTGCCCCCCCATTATTTACGCCACTGTTTGCGGCTGCTATGCCTTGTGCACTTGGACCAGAGTCACATGTGCAGACAGGATCTGGTAGAGATGGGATGGCTATTCCATGAGATTTGCACTATACCTTAAAAACGCATGTTCAAGTCTGTGGATTCATGGGGGGGGGGCTTAGCCCCCCCTAGCCCCTGATAAACTCCGCCCATGGTGCGGGGTAGTCTAGTGGTTAGCATATTGGACTGTCAACCGGGAGATCGGGGGTTCAGATCCCCGCTGGGACAAATTTATTTCTAGATACCAGCTCCACTGCGCCTCACAGACAACTCGGCTACACTGAATACATTCATAGGCGTTATTATCTGGGGGTACGAACGGTATACTGCAACCCCATTTTCATACCCAGAAGATACAATGCGATTATTAATTAGGCCTACTCGAAGGAACGCCTTCAGTTGAGCCCTCAAGACTCCAAATAATTACCGAGTAGCCTATCATCTTCATTGAGATCACCGTCATCATCATCATCATCATCATCATCATTATAATATTATTATTATTATTTATTATTATTATTATTATTATTATTATTATTATTATTATTATTATTATTATTATTATTATTATTATTATGAATGATACATAATAAACATTATATACATTATAATTATTTAACAGTCGCGAAGGGGAAACGATGCGAAATTTGCTACCCCTCACTTTCTAGACCAAAGTTGCACCTCTGGGTACATTGACCATACTATTACTACTAGTGGGAATATCAGGCTAGGGATAGGGCTGACCTCCTGCCTTCATATGCCGAAGCTAAGAAAAATGAAGTCGCTAGCACTTAATACCCGTGACTGCCTCACGGAAAACGGGAAGAACTGCTATTTTCTTCTACAACAGGGTTCGGTAAGGCCAAGGTCAGGGCCATGACAGTCATAGGATGATAAAACTAATGCTAATACTAATCTAATTCCCCGACTTATATAGCGCCTCTATCATAGTGCCCGAGGCGCCAATCGATGGTGGACTTAAGTGAAACCGCAAGAAGTCGAATTCCGAAAGCCATACAGCCGAGACCAACAAGCTTAGTTAAAGGTCACGTTGACATCAGGAGTCCTTGAAGGCCAAAAATGTCGTTAGACGCTGCAGCTAGCCTACTTTTGGGAGACCATGAACACACTCGCTTAAAAATCCGGTGAAGTAAGCTAAAAAATACGAATCGTCTTCTTTTGTATGCTTCTTTGTCGTGCTCATCATAATTGTCTAATGTATTCACTCTAGCGACTACATATGTTTTATTCTTTATGATGCTGGTTTTTTTGTGATGCTGGTAATTAATTAATCATATCTCCGTCAGGCTTGATTTAATCCCTCTCATAGGAGGGGTCAGGAACCCGGATCCTTCTTCTCCACTTTTTTCTGTCACCAGTATCTTCTATCTTCAATCTGAGAGACTTCGGGTCCTGATGTATCATGTCTCCCCATCTATTCTTCTGCGGCGTCCGGTGACCTCTGCTCTCATAATTCTTTTCATGCTGCTTTCATCTTCTCTTCTCATCACATGACCGTACCATCTCAACCTAGCCTCCCGTATTTTATCTTTGATGCATGCCACTCCCAACGTCTTTCTGATGACTCGTTCCTGTTTTATCCTTCAGCGAGACTCAAGTATCCACCGCAGCATTCTCATTTCTATTCTCTCCAGTAACCTTTCCTCTCTCCTCGTCACTATCCACTGGTAATTAATTAATTCGTTTAATTAAATCATCTATCTATACAACCTATGCATCTAACACTTAGCATAAATCCACTGGTAATTAATTAAATCGTTTAATTAAATCATCAATTAAATCGTTTAATTAAATCATCTGGTCTGTCAAATCTATGCATCTAACGCTTAGCATCATAAACTAAACAACTGTAGGCCTACTCGTCTTTCATAAGACATACGCATGTAGTACAAGGACATCGTCACATTCACTGTTCTTTATCCTTATTCGGTTATTCTGAATTTCTCAGCATTTTCGGATAGCTATCTTTTGAGTTCATCGGATTTTAAAGACCTACCAACTTCAGTTTGCAATAATATTGCACGTTAACTGTACGGTCTTAGAGCCTTGTTATTCACGGGCAACTAATCGGTTTATAACGTGTTTCCTGGACCGTTCGAAGTGTTTTTCCAGTGGCTTTATCTCGTCGAGGCATTTAATAGACCACTGTGGATGTGTCGGCCAAGCAATAAAATTAATGGCCTCTGTCTGAGGGAAGTTACAACTTCCGGTCTATCGGAAGACTGTGTCAATTGCAACCTCGAGTGTTTCTGAAAGCAACACCACTTGAGAAGGAACGACACCTACCACCATATGCCATACTCCTTTATCCAGGCTTGGGACTGGTACTGCCAGAGTACGAGGCAGTGGCGTAGTTGCATAGAGACCAAGAAAGCCTATATGCTACTTAAATGTAAATACTCGCGTTTCTCTATAGCGACCGTATAATATTATGGCCTCTACCCTGCTCATTCTTCAGTGAACTGATCGGGTGAGATCCTTCACCACCGCTGTCAGTTTGAATGGGCACCACGCCAGTTAAAGTCCCCGTGTTCGGACCGTGCTATAGCCCGAGATTTAAATCTATGAAATAAGCCAGCATCGGGAAGCGAACTGCGATCCTCACGCTCTCTAACACAGAGGCGCATGAGACGCGCAACCTACGCTCTTACCAATGTAGCTAACTGGGCCATGTGCTTAGCCGCTAGGCCATCCTGCTGTCTTGGATTGTTGCGGCCCTCATCTTTTCTACCTTGATCGGCTGTGACGGTGTGTACTTTTGGTTCTGAAGTTATGTGGTAGTCAATCCGTTTCTCAATTTTACTGCCATTTAGGTTAATAACTATTGTTTCAATAATGGTAAATAAATTCATTGGAGAGTGGTGTTAGAGAATGCCAAGCTCAAAGTAATATTAAGCATCATATCCAATGTTGTCATTATGATATGAAAATGGAGGGTATAGGCTAAATAGTCACGGTAGAGGAAGCCCAGGCCGTAGCTACCTTCAAAAGAGCGCCGATGCTCGGTGATGCATGAGGCGGTCTCTGCCTAAGTCAACCCGTAGGCTGATGATCTACGGTACAATTAGGTGGCAATGATTATTAGCGTGCTCTGAGGGAGGATTGGACGGAGGGAAAGATTGGGTATAGGGCCTGCTGTGCAGAGCGAGGTATAGATCTTGAGGGAGGGTCCAGGGCCTGGGAAATCCCAGAGGTGACGGCTATGCGTTACATCGTTTGCTATGCTAGGTTATGAGTGGGGTGTAGGACGTAAATAGTTATAAACGTTGTAGCCAGTCTAGGTATACTTTAGGAAAACGGAACAAGGTAGTTATAGGTGTGGGCCTGTATACCTAAGGGCGGTTTAAAACGTCCCGAACTTGTTTGTATTCTGGAAAGTGTAGAAAGACACCGTGGAGTAGAATTCGGGTTAATCGACGGTGGATTTAACTGAGTCTTCGGAGTCGTCGTTTTGTGAAGGAATCGCCAAACTGGCCTTCGATTGACATGATTTCTCCCACTTCGCCAGTTTCTGCGTCGTCCAACGGTGGCCAGGAGGCCCCTATTAGCGTACAGCTGCAGGGTGGATACACGCGAGAGACGGTCACCCTGCGGGCCTCGTCGGACCCCTGGGGCAAGCGGTCAACGATCGATGCTCTGCGGGAAGCGGCCGCCAGTTTTGTCAGCCGTAAGGTAAATATAAACATCGGAATCAATATTCAGTTTTATGAGGATATGGTTAGAGGAATTATAATTATGGCTGTGGGTTTAGGGCTTATGTGAGGTAATGCAGGCGCTGTGTTAAGGGCCTTCATACATGCATACATGAAAACATGAATACATACATTATATGCGTACGTGGGTAGGAGGGAGGGTGGTTTGGGATGGACTGGACGGATGGATGGATGGATGGATGGATGGATGGATGGATGATGATGGATGGATGGATGCGATGGATGGATGGATAGTGATGGATGGATGGATGGATTGGACGGACGGACTTACTCACGTTGACCAGTTTGACGGACTTTAGGAAAACGGAACAGAGGATGGATTGGCCAGGGCCTGATTTAAGGGCTGATTACAACGACCTGATCTTGACGGACTGGATCGGACTAGAATGACCCGGCCCGAGTAGAATTCATGATCTTAATCTGATCTGATCTGACCTGACCTGACCTGTTATGATGACCTGACCTATTTGATCTATGATCTGACCTGATCTCGACCATCGACGAACTGCTACTGAGTGACCTGGACGGTGGACTCGACCTGACGAGGACCAGACTGATCTGGACCATTTTGAATACGATCGACGATTTGATCACCCTATTGACGGGCGACCTGACCTGACCTGACGGACGGACGGATCTGTCTTCGGATTTGACGACGGACGGACGGACGGACGGACGGACGGACGGCGGACGGACGGATTTGATTTTGACGGACGGACGGATTTGACGGATTTGACGGATTTGACGGACGGATCTGCAGGGCGGACGATTTTGTGATGTAATGGGCGGGTGGGTGGCGGACGGATGGATGATGGATGGATGGATGTATGATGGATTTGATGGACGTGGATGGATGGATGGATGGACGGATGGATGGATGGATGGATGGATGGATGGATGGATGGATGATGGATGGATGGATGGATGGATGGACGAATGGATGGCAGGGTGGAATGGATGGATGAGATGGATGGATAGGTGGATGGATGGATGGATGGATGGATGGATGAGTGGGTGGGTGGGTGGATGGATAGATGGAGGGATGAGTGGATGGGTGGATGGATAGATGAATAGATGAGTTGGTGGGTGGTGGATGGATGGATGTGTGGGTGGACGGATGGACGGACGGATGGAGTGGATGATTGGGCAGACAGTCGTGCGATCAAATAGAAGGTACGGGAGTTCTGCACACGATATTTACAGCATAGGGTATCTCTGGTCAGTTCGTATTCTAAGTGTAATTAAAAGTGGTTTCATGGTAACATTCTGCACGGCAGGTCCACGCCAGATGGATGTTTTGTGTTGCTCTGCAATAATTAATTATTAGCTGATGTCAGTGTATATAATGATGCCGACCACTGCAGCTGACCCTTAAAGAGATTAAACCAACTATTAGTAGTTTTTAGTATTGTTGTTATTGTCGCTGTCGTAGCTTCTTGTCGTTGTTGCTTCAGTTGTGGTTTTGTTGTTGTTGTCGTTATCAATGTTGTTGCAGTTGCAGTTGCTGTTGTTCTTAAGCGAAGTTGATGTCATGGGCGTATTTAGGGGTGGGGGGGGGGTACGGGTTGAGACCCCAGAAATAAATTGCCGAAAATTTTTATATTCTTATATATACGAAATACAAAAAAACTAACTGTTGCGACCATGTCCAATGAAACCCCCCCCAGATTGTTTCCTGGCTAAATTACTGCTTGATGTAAGTCAACGCACTGCAAAGGGGCTGAACTATAGCTACGCAAAGAAGATCGTGCGAGATTTTTCTGAGCACTTCCAGATTAGTCCAGATTAGTCATTACTACTGGTTTCCGGTGTCAGTTTTAACCTGAACGTGTCTGCTAATTCGGGACATTTCTTTTACGACCAGCGTGTATAGCAACCTGCTTCCCATCTCAGACCATTACGAATGCAGCGAGCCACCTACGCTCTCATCTACACCGTGATGTTCTTGTTTGTGTCACAAGGCCGTAAATCTTCCATGCGCAGAACACGTCTTTTATTAGCAACGTGGCGGCTCATGCTGGTCCCGGACCGCGGCCGCGTTAGTGTCGGTACACCCGTCGCTTCCGAGAAGAAACTAATGAACCGTTTGTCTAAGGGATGGTTTCGGGCTTCTGATTGAAGTTGTCCGGGTGCTCTGGTTACTAATTTTCCGCCGGCGTGTGTTTCTTTTTCCGTTGGTTTGACCGTAACATCAGCCACGACGGTGAGCTGACGGCAGAGTGCTTGCGGCTCAATCACTATGGTCGTGCCATGTGCGTATATATTCAGCGCCCGTGCTCCGAGCAAGCGAGAGATCCAAGATCATTCTAATGTGTCTGCCTTAAGTGGCTCTATATAGGCTAACGTTGTAGTTGCAATTTGCAATTACAATTTGCAATTATAACTTGTGATTACAATTTGCAATTACAATTTGTGATTAGCCTACAATTTGCAATTATAATTTGTGATTACAATTTGCAATTACAATCTTCGATTACAATTTGCAATTACAATTTGCAATTACAATTTGAAATTACAATTTGAAATTACAAGTTGCAATTACAATAATTGTAATCAGTCGAAGAAAATCATAATCTCTTGGAGAATCCTGGTGGAAGTGAATGCTAACGTGATCTCGTGATTTTTTGGTATCCCCAAGACAGGTAAGTTGCAGGAGCCAGCTTATTCGTAAATGCTCAGTCAAAACGGGGTGATAAGATCGGGTGTGGTGAGTGGTGACAGGTCAAGATCCATGGGTCGGGAAAATGTGGCTGGTAGGCCTAAGTATGTACTAAAGCCAATATTATTATGAGATTAAAGAATATGTCCTGTATAATGTTCTCGTTTGCGCCTCATCCAAATTATCCGTCAGCCTCACGAACACATATTTATAGAGGTATAACCTATTGTATTGTATTGTATTCATTAATTTATATAGCGCCTCTCGCAGTGCACACCAATCAGAGGCGCTCCCAGTGCGAAAGACCCAGAGAAAAGAAAGAAGTCTTGAGACAACGAAAAGAGGCACTTGGCCCACCAGCCTAATGCCAAACGTATGACTGTTGCCTTATACATGTATGCGCCATGCTTGTGTGTATGTATGTATACGTATGTATGTGTGTGTGCATGTATGTATGTATGTGTATGTCTGTTTGTAGGGGTGTATAGTGTGTGTGTGTGTGTGCATGTATGTATTTGTGTAGTTGCATGCGGATGTACGGACGCACAAACGTACGTATGTTAGCGTAGGTAATACCTAGGTATGTACCTATACTTGTTTTGTAATTGTAACTGTAATCGAATCGTAATCGTAAATTTATATCGCGCCACTTCAAGAGAAACTCCTTAGAGATGCTCCCGACCTGACAACACCAAACCACTATCGAAAAGAATGGTTTTCGAACGCCTGCTGAAAAGGTAACCTTTAAAAAGCTCCACTCAACGATTCAGAGGCGCTCCAGACTCAAGTCGTAATTAAATTTTATGCATTGTGTATTTCTGACAAGAAAATGTGACGCAGCTTCTTTGGGCGTTGTAAAAATCGCGAGATTAAAATTACAGTAATAACCAATTGTCGCAAATACGCTCGCCCTGTGTTCTCGAGTAGCTCCGGGTTTACACGGTGCGTTTGAAGCTCACGTTGGCTGCACATGTACGGCCTGCATAATTATTGTTTTCTTAGTAATTTGCGACACTTTGTTTGTTGTTCGATTACAAAACAGTCTGTCATTTGTAAAATTGAATTTGCTATTCAATGAAGCTGATGTTCATGGAGTTTAGTATCAGTGCTTGATGTCATATTTTTTTATCAACATCTGCCTTTACAACAAATTTTTTTGAATTTTTCAAACATCTTCTTTGATGTCTTTGTTT
This sequence comes from Aporrectodea caliginosa, assembly GCA_020284085.1. NCBI lineage: Eukaryota > Metazoa > Annelida > Clitellata > Crassiclitellata > Lumbricidae > Aporrectodea > Aporrectodea caliginosa. The sequence goes on along the minus strand of JACEVL010000388.1, from coordinate 1,189,165 downwards.
TGCTTTTATAATTATTCGTTTACTTCTTCATTTGTTTCTTTTTTTCTGTTTTTATTATCGTCTTTATTTTCTTCATCTAGTGTTTAGCGCTTCCTGAGCGGTTCACCTACTAGAGGCGCTTTACAAATGCTGAAATACAATACAATAAAAAATATTGTTATAGTAAAATAAAAATATAATAATAATAAAAGAATATTATTATTTTTAAAATTATTATTATTATTATTATTATTATTATTAATAATAATATTATTATTACTATTATTATAATTATTATTATTATTATTATTATTATTATTATTATTATTTTATTTTTAAAATTATTGCCCCTGATTATTATTATTATTATTATTATTATTATTATTATTATTATTATTATTATTATTATTATTATTATTATTATTATTATTATGATCATCATCATCATCATCATCATCATCATCATCATCATCATCATCATCATCATCATCATCATCATCATCATCATCATCATCATCATCATCATCATCATCATCATTATCGTTATTATTAATATTATCATGTGACAGCCTACCACATATCAACCGAAACATGATGGTGATGGTGCTGATGATGATGGTAAAATAAGAAAACTTTATGACTAGAAAAAGATATGACATAATAAAGGAACTTGATATGCAGCACGATGTTCCCGTCAAACGGATCTGGACCATTCACTGACAGGAATATATCTTTTCCATGTCTGTGTCATCAAATATCCTCAGACACCACCCAGAATTCAGACACCGCCAGCTTCCCCGAGACATATTGATTGAAAAATATATTTATTTATGCGTTTATATAAAGATATAAAGCAGGCCTATTTATATATCTATTCAGATTTTTCCAGTCCCTGAGTGCATCTTAACGAGATAATTGCAAAAGACACGCAGCCAACCAATTAATTATTCTTGGCAATAATAATTATCAATGCTAATTATTCGTTTGCTTCTTTAACGGTGACCATGCAAAAACGTCGTTAAGATATTGCGTCATTGACGTCAGAGTTAGCGATGTAGTTGATGCCGTCGTTGATCACGTCATAGTTGACGGGCCTGATGACGTCCGAGGCGACGTCGTTGATAGGATGACGTAGTTTAATGACGTAAGAGGTGGCCTCGTTGACGTAAAAGGTGAAGCCGTTGATGTGAAGCCCGATAATACACGGTGACAAAATGCGAGCGACCGAGCGAGCGACAGGCAGAGACAGAGACAGACAGACAGAGACAGACAGAGACAGAGACAGTGACAGAGACAGAGAGTCAGACAGACAGACAGAAACAGACAGACAGACAGAAACAGACAGATAGACAGAAAGACAGAGATAGACAGAGATAGACGGAGAGTCACAGACAGAGACAGAGAAACAGAGAAACAGAGACATAGACAGAGAGTCAGACAGACAGACAGACAGACAGACAGAAACAGACAGATAGACATAAAGACAGAGATAGACGGAGAGAGACAGAGTCACAGACAGAGACACAGACATACAGACAGACGGGGAGACATAGACGGAGAGAGAGACACAGACAGACAGAGACAAAGAGAACACAGAAAGAACACAGAGAGCGAGAGACCGGAATTATAATTGGCAGATGTTGACCTTTCAGTGAACTCCAGGTGAAACTGTATAAGCAGTCGATACTAGCCAGAGATCGATTGAAAGAATTGATTGACAACCTGGTTCATTGACTGAGCGCTCTCCGTCTACATTGAAGTGTGCTGGTGCATACTGCATATGCATACATTTATTTTCAATTCAAACTGACACACCACCGTACGATTACAAGTCATAGTATAAACGGATGATTACAATTTATTACAGGGGTCGAATTTAACTGTATGGCAGCCATGCAAGGCGCTGATATGTCCTACTGCTTAATTTACCGACGCCATCAGGTGAATGAAGGGCTGAGTCAACCTTTGGGAGGGTAGCGGGAAGCGATCCCACTTTGGATCTTCTGTTCTTCGCAGGGCTGCCGAAATAATTGCGATCCCACTGTCTCGCATCCATGCTGATCTTCTGCTCTTCGTGCCGGAGTGTTACCATTAAATTTTACTTAAGCCCCCTTCCAAGCTGATTCAAGCTTTAACTGCTTGGAATCGGTCTTTGCGGAGTAGATAAGATTTAACGAAGACCGTTAGAAACAACTGCTCTGCGCCATCTATTGACGCCTTAACGTTAGGCTGTGGCGTATTAAATATAAATAAATAAATAATATAAAAAATTAAATAAAGAATTAAACAGACAGGTTAACCATGAAATAAATAAGCAGCCCAATTCTTCTGCGTATATATCCAGATTTTTTCAGGAATGGCGAACTCTTCTATAACTGGTTCTGACCGTCTTCCCCTTGAGTACTTTTCTGTGGCTGTTTCTGACCATCTTCCCCTATTATACTGGAACGAATCTTCTTGGTCAAGTGTGATTGTTACTGCCTGTGTAGAAGACAATAACTTAAAGCCGAACACTGCGTCCAGGTTTAATAGGCGGAAGTGCCTGTTATGGGCAGACGGGTGTGGCGATGTGGCTTTGCTATGCACGTCTTCACAGATATCGACGCGTTTAATGGGTCGGTATTGGATTGGATTTACGTAGTCTCGTCATCTCGTATTCTAGTCATATGGTCGTCTTTTATTCTCGTCATCTCGTTGTCTCCTCGTCTCGTCTCGTCTCGTCTCGTAATCTCGTTGTCCCTTTGTCTCGTCATCTCGCTGTTTCCTCATCTCGTCATCTGGTTGTCTAATCTCGTCATCTTGTCATCTGGTTGTCTCATCTCGTTGTCTCGTCATCTCTCTGTTTCCTCATCTCGTCATCTGGTTGTCTAATCTCGTGATCTCGTCATCTGGTCGTCTCATCTCGTTGTCTCATCATCTCGCTGTTTCCTCATCTCGTCATCTGGTTGTCTAATCTCGTCATCTTGTCATCTGGTTGTCTAATCTCGTTGTCTCGTCATCTAGTTGTCTTATCTCGTTGTCTCGTCATCTCGTCATCTGGTTGTCTAATCTCGTCATCTCGTCATCTGGTTGTCTCATCTCGTTGTCTCGTCATCTCGTCATCTGGTTGTCTCATCTCGTTGTCTCGTCATCTCGTCATCTGGTTGTCTCATCTCGTCTCCTCATCTCGTCATCTGGTTGTCTCATCTCGTTGTCTCGTCATCTCGTCATCTGGTTGTTTTATCTCGTCATCTCGTCATCTGGTTGTCTAATCTCGTTGTCTCGTCATCTCGTCATCTGGTTGTCTCATCTCGTTGTCTCGTCATCTCGTCATCTGGTTATCTCATCTCGTTGTCTCGCCATCTGGTCTCCTCGTCATCTCGTTTCTCGTAGTCTCGTCAGTTTATCGTCTTATGACAGTCGTTGCATATGGATCATATTACTGTCAGGGCTTATTCCGCTAAGTTCACTCTCTCCTCTCCAGATGGAACGCCACCACGTCTAATGCTTTTCTCCGCCAACAGCTTTGCGCAGACCAACAGGTGGTTGCACAGACGGACGGACGAAAGGATAGACCAAAGGACGACTAAGAACAGATCAAATAAAGGAAGGAGGGACAAAGAGACTAACGAATGAAAGGATGGATGGACTAATAGAAAGACGGAAGGACAAATGGAAGCAGTGTTTCCGTTAACGGCCGTTTTTACGTCCATAACAATTGTCCAAAACGTCCAAATTTCTCAGGTTATAGGCGTAAAGTTCCAAAGAAGTACGTCTAAAATTCGAGGTCAGAACGTAAGTATGGGTCCTCATTTTGGACTCTACCGGAAACGCTGGACGGAAGGATAAATGGACGTACGGACGGATGGACTAAGAAGGACGGAAGGATTATAACACATGAACGGAAGGACAAACGGACGTAAGGACGGATGGACTAAGAGAAGGACGGATGGACTAACAGACGAAGGGACGTATGAGCGGACAAAGTCGTCTAAGAGGTTTATCGTGACTTGGAGGCTCGGCCGATCTGTCGGGCGAGCCATCGGTCGGTCCTTGGATGGCGACCGAAGAATCGTCAACGACCGATGGTGTGTTTATTTACTCTGTCGAATGCCTGGCAGATTAGAATTTCGTCGACTGCCGCGTTGAGCCGTTGAAAGCCGAGACGTGCATTAGACGATAAGGCTTCTGTTCTAGCGCCTCAACACGCGAAGTCATTTCCGACTGGTCGAACGCCGTTAATCAACGCAAACGAAGCGTCTTGGCGCTATATAAATTGCAGGTTTACTGATAATATTACGTTACTGCATGATGGCTGTTGATTGCTTTTGCCTTGGCTGTTGCTTTCGTTAATTTCTTCGATGGAATTGGATTATCCACTTGCGTCGTTCTACAAAGCACTCCAGGGCCAACCTCTCCTGTGTTCTGGCCTAATTTAATATGGCTAGCAGCTCTCAGAGACTCAGACGCACGAACGTAAACACACGCATGTACACGTATACAAACATGCACAAACACACACACACACACAAACACATACACAAACACACACAACCGCACAAACACACACATACCTAAACATAAGTAGGGTATACGCACGCACGAATACACCTACGCACGAGCATCCACACGCGCGCGCCCACAAGCACACACACAAAAATACACACCCAAACACGCAAACACAAACGTACAAACGCACGCACGCATACTAACAGACGCACACCACGCGCGCACACACACACACACGCACACACACACGCACACGCACACGCACACACGCACACGCGTATCAGCTTCTGACTGACTTTTTATGTCGCTAAGGAGTGCTATGTAAATGACACGTGATCAGCACCATTGTCATTAGCATCTATCTTCATTAGCATCATCATCGTATAATCATCATCATTGTTGTCGTCATCGTCGTTGCGTTACGATCGTTGTTATCATAATCATGGCTATCAGTGTCGTCACTGCCACCAAAATTCTATTTCGCTGTTATATTTTATTGCTATAGTGTCATTGATAGATTCGTTAATGGCATTAGGAGTAGGCCTAGCCGTAGTGGTAGTACCACTACAGCCACTACTACCACAGTAGTACCACTACAGCCACTACTACCATAATTTAACTTGTACCTGGATGCGGTGTGACATCCCGAATAATCAATAAACGAAGATATATATATGTACAGTAGTGGTTGAACTGGTAGTAATGATGGTAGTGCCAGCCTTGTAGGCACAGGCAGTAGGCCTACTGTTGCCTGAGTTCCAAAATCAAGAGGGCGCTAATAATAGTTTTATGTCTTTTACTTCACAGAATAAACATTATCAGCAAGCAGCTTCTAATTATCCACTGTTGCAAGACTTATGGAAGAAACGCAAGTCTTTTTAAAACGTTACAAAGAAAGAGATGGCGAAAAGTTGCGACGTAGATGGATTATGAGATGAATTAATGCTAATAATATCACGCAGGTTGCCAGAGAAAAAACGATTATTCTTAAATTTTTAAAATGAAATCGTAGTTTGGAACTTTTTCCAAAAACAGCTATTGCAGTACGCATTTTGTTAACTATTTCAGTCAGTGTGGCAACTGGTGAAAGAAACTTTTCAAAGTTGAAGCCAATAAAACATACCTGCTGGCCTTTAAGACGCAGGAAAGACTTACTGCTCTATATATATGCTGTCTATTGAGTAAGGTGTGGCCCAAACATTTGATTACGGAGATATTATCAGCAATTTCGCAAGTAACCTATTAGATCAAGAAAAGTATTTTTAAGTAATATCAGAATCCTATAAGTTTTCATAAACTGAAACCTGACGGAGAAAACTTGCAAGCAAAAAAAGATTTCTGATTACTTCAACAAGTAATTCTTTGTAATAAATAAATTTTCTTTTTCGATAATTGGAATTTTCTGGTAATTACAATTCCCCAAAAATTCGATTTATCCAGGGTTGACTGTATTAATGAAAAATCATAATAGTAACAATAACTCAGTTGAGCGTAATGCTCTGGGTGGTTCCTGAACGTTCCTCATTTTTGAGGATGGGGTGGACCGCGGAGTTCGCTAAATGTATGCTTTGCCTGGGGCGTTATTTGGGATACGGCCGGCATGTATAGTTATTAGGGGTAGTAGTTGTTGTAGTTATTGTAGTGGTAGTGGTCAGAGCTCGAGGGTACGCGTACCCTAAAATAGAATACGTTAAAATACGTACGCACCTTTCAAAAAATAGAATACGCGTATGGTACGTATCATACACGAAAATTTTATTTATGGTTTGTTTGCTTAAATTAAATTGAACATTCTTATAATGGTTAACGTATTTTTGTATTGTTTACGTACCCTAAAATAGGGTACGTTAAAAAACGTACGTACCTTTCCAAAAATAGAATACGTATGGTAAGTACCCTCGAGCTTTGGTAGTGGTAATATTATAGTCGATTGGCTAGAGCGCTCGGCCTATAACGCGGAGAGCATGCGTTCAAACCTCGCCCGAGGCAGTTACAGTGTATAGGACTATAGGGACTTTGAGCAAGTCCTTCACTTACGATTGCCCAGCGCCATGGATGCTCCGTCATATGGTCGTGTGCACTTCTGAAACTTTGGAAGGAAGGCAATATCAAATTCAGTTGTATTGTATCGTATTGTATAATAGTAGTAGTAGTAACAGTTGTTGTAGTAGTTGTTGTTGTTGTTGTTATGGTAGGTTTTCTCTGTTGTTTCACCCTGAGAGGGGCTTAGTCAGTGGGAGAATATTTAATCTCAGCGAATATTTTTTCCCGTGAATCCGCTTTTTAGTGCAAAGCGATGAACAAAGGCTGAACTGACGGATGGCCGTCATTTCTACGGAATCTCAAGGGAGAGATTCAGCTGGCTATGATTTTTTTGGAGGAATTAGCTTCACCCAGTGGTCATCAAGTGCATGAAAACACCCATGATATGTATGTGTGCATGTCTTTATGTGTGTACATGTATATTTGTATGTATGTATGTATGTATGTATGTATGTATGTATGTATGTATGTATGTATGTATGTATGTATGTATGTATGTATGTATGTATGTATGTATGTATGTATGTATGTATGTATGTATGTATGTATGTATGTATGTATGTATGTATGTATGTATGTATGTATATATACTATATATAATTATATTCATATGCGGTATACTTATACATTCAGCCATAGCGTGTACCTCACTGCACTTCACCTGTCCGTGTATACCTTTGGTTAGGACGTGACGAGGCCCAAACCCGTTATGCTCTGATTGCTTTGGTCATGATTTGCTAAATCCAATATAGATCGTGAATGCCGTCTCATCGGTCGGTCGACTTCAATGCTTCAGGAAGCATGACTGAGCAGAAGACATAGATACAGATAGGCAGACAGACACACACAGACACACAGAGACAGACACACAGACAGACGGACACACACAGACCAAGAGAGACAGGGACAGCGTGAGGAAAGCTCCTCAGGCCTTCGCTCTACCATTGTGTTGATGTTTATTGAGTGGCTCTTTGGACTGATTCGGTCTTTCTGAGGGAGCTGCATGGCGTGCCTGAGTCGATCCTTACGCCTCGCCGCAGCCGCCGCTGTCTTTTGCTATTCTCAGTCGAGTACCTTCGTTCGTTCTCAGGGTCCT